>VYZQ01006441.1:55648-76087 GCA_013400655.1 Mystacornis crossleyi | reverse complement strand
AGGGAAGGGAAGGGAAGGGAAGAGCCATGGCTGACTGGAGCGAGGCAGGGCGATTTAAGCAAAATAGGGCTCTTGAAGGGGTGTAAGTGGCAATGGGAGCTTGAGGGCTTCTCTGTCCCACTTTCTCGCTTAGGCATGGAGATATAAAGAAGCTGAAAGTTTAGCATTTTAATACAGTAACATACTCAGTTTTGATACGTGCTCCTGATACTGAGAGACATGTAAACCCCACAAATCTTTTCTGTTTTAGCTGTGTGTCACAATAACTCCTATGTAAGCTTTCTGTAGCACTGATCAGTGAAACCCTAAGTCCCCTGAAGTCAACTGGAAAGCTCTTGTTTTCCTGGACAGTGCAGGAGAAGAGCACAAGAAAGGACTTTTTCTCCTTGTGCATGTTGAGACACTGAATATAGATTAATTTTTACTCTGTGTTCAAGTCCTTCCAATGTGTTATTGTTAAATACATAGTATCTGGTTATCACAGCTGCATGGTAACTGCAAGTAGAATAGCATTAACTGCTCTGAGAAAGAAGTAATTCGATAGCTAATTACATAGGAAGGAAATGAACAAACCCTGAGTTAGCTAGAAATTTCTGCTAAAAAGAAGGTATTTTGGATGGATTTAGATATAAGATTTTGCTTATTTGGCACAACAATTCACCATGCTGCCCCTATTATGGGCATTATAAGAGCATAGCTGTCTGGGGGATAATGACCCTCCAAATTCATGATTTCCACTTTAATTACAGTTTAGATTAATATTTGCTCTATGGAATTTGGGGTCTTGGATCAATTTTCTGGGAGAATATTAAGAAAAGAGACCTTATCTGTAGAAAGGTCATCCTTTATGCAGACAATTCAGTAAAGACCCACCTAGAAAATCATTTCATTGTTTTAACGTTTCTTCTCTGATCTTGCATCTGGGATACAGCATCCTCTATAGTTTATGTGGCTCGTGTGGAATCAAGTTTGGTAAATAGATATGAGAACAGATTTGGGACATGACCTTTGCTTGTGTAAATCAAAGATTTTTCTGGAAAGGAAAAATTCTTGTTAATGCTGAAGTTCTCCACTGATCAAAATATGTCATATATGGTTACTTTTTCAAACTGTCTCAAAATGACCACAAATTTCAGATTTCTGGTTTAGAAAGTCAGTTTCAGTCACCTTGAAGTTTGCATTAATTTTCACAACTGGAAACAGAAAAATCTTACAACAATCACATTTGTGAAGACAGATCAGAGCAGATACAGATTCTATGCATTGGTAGTGTCTCCTAATTTCTGCAAACAGATTATAAATTTTTTGATAGACTTTTGAAGGTCTTTGAGTTACACACCCAAGTTGGAAAAAGGCCCAAATACAAGAAAACAACTTTGAATGGGAATATTTTCAAGGCTTACAAAGTTAACATCTGGCTATAAACTCTGGGCAGTACTCCGGCCCCTTGCTGTGAGGCTGAGGACAGACTTCAGGCTTGTTTTGGGGTTTATGTTTGTGAGAGGGCTGGATGATTAAGGCTACATGCATTTCACCAAGGTTTCCAGAGCTGGGTCTTCAGGGAAGGGTGGTGGAGGTGACGGCAAACCAAGTGCTGCCCCTGCCTCTCCCCTCTGAGCTTCTTGTCACTGTCCTCGCCCCCATCACTGTCAGAGGCACCAAGTCATCTTTCACTGCGTGCAACCCGCTGGGGCCCGGAGCTCTTTGCACTTACTCAAGTATTGGATCAGCCCTGTTTGTTTTCCTGTTTTAATGGGATCCTGCAGTGCCATCCAGGTCACTGCTTTTTTACGCCATCGACTCTGGCCCATCCAGTCTGACAGAAAAACCTTTGACTGACATGTTGTCAGAGCAGCCTTTGGACCAAATCTGCTTTGGTACTGATTTTCATACTGGTGTGAAACTTGACTTCCTTGGAGCTACTCCAGAGTTGCAGCAGTGTAATTGAAAGTGGAATCAGGCATCAGAGTGTCCTTTATTCCCCTGGGTGAGGAGAACTTTGTTATCAGTGTGAACATTTGAATGTGAATGAAGCTGGAGAAATGGAATTCTGTAGCCAAAGGCTTTAGTCAAATGCCTTCACCAGTGTTTAATACAGGCTGGTGGTTGTCTTTTGTTCATAAATTCAATACTAAGGAGGAGTACACCCCGTCACTTAGTGTATAAAATCACAATTAACGTACTATAATGGACTTTAAAGAGCAAACCCTGTAGAAATGATTTATATCTCATACAATATTACATTAAACCCTCTCTTTCTCCTGATATTTTTGTCATATTTCCCCTTTCTGCCTGTGTTTTAAATGCAACTTTATTCCTTGTTTTATGCTTGTGCAAAGCTGTGGAACAGTGGAGACAGTGTAAGAAAAGAAGAATTTGGGCAAAACAGCCATTTTGCAGTGACCATGAACCTGTCGATGTAGCACGTAATTTTCTATTTGCCACTAGCTTTTAAAGAACAATAATACAGTGAAGGAAGGGGAACAAAAGATAAAGCAGTAAGTTGGGACCTCTCTGTCTTCTGCTTGCTCCTTTCTTCTTGGTGGCTATAGAAGTAAAATCCCAGTATCACTGATGCCTTAGATTTTAACTTTTATATATACTTTTAACCTAAGGCATCATCACAAGCTCTTGCAATAGCTGTCAGAGGCCCGTTCTGTTGTGGTTAGACCTGTGAAATACCAAAACATGTGGCAGCCAAACAATGTGCTGTGACAAGTCAGCAGAGCCAGCTGGATTAAAAGGGATGGCAAAAATAGCAGTTGATAATTTACCTACCTCAGCATCACCTATGAAGGCCCACAAAGGAGCTTGGATATTTGGTGCAATGCAAATATATTTCTAACTGTGTTGAATTAACCTCAGTTGTAAGGCAAATTTCTTTATTATTCACTGGTGATTTGTGATGGCAACCTGAAATTTTTACCTGAACCTTTGGTAGAGATTAAGTGGTTGAGGCTTTTGCATTCAGGAGTACAGGAGAATCAGTCAACCAGGGACAGTCCACTTCTGACAAATTTTTTCATGTGATTAAATATACATATGGCCTTGAGCTGTGCTTGCACATTGTTCAGTTGGAAGATGCTTGGAAAAAATGGACACAGCTTCTCACTGAGGTAAACAAACACAATTCCACTGACTTCATATGAAGTTACCGCAGTTCAAACTACGTAAGGGTTTAGCCTGTGGTGAAATGCTCTCCCTATCCACCCCCCACCCCCCCACAAATACTCCACTAGATTTCCTGGCTATTTAATATCTAGTAAACTAAAGAAAGGTAGAGGACTGCACTGGTGGATTAATGTGTAAGGACCCCCAACTTGTACCACACACAACATAATGCAGATGGAAGGTCAGGCAAACACTGTTGAACTTTTAATGCTTTCTCACAGGGTCATACCAAAACATGTCTGCTGTGTGTTTTAGAGATGCTCTAAAACCTGATTATTCCTGCTTACTCTGCATTTATCATCTATGAGTAGATAAATGCAGCTTATTTGCTGCTAAAACCTCTTATTGGGTAAGAACTGTAGGCACAATGAATTGAAATTTAAAACTGTTACTTCATTGTAAAGAAGGATAGCTGCAATTGGGACCAGGAGCTGCATGTCAAAGAATGGGAACTCTGATGACTCTGTTATTAAATGAAAATAATTTTAACTCTACTGTTCAGCTTCAAAGGACCTAACAAATCAAACAGAATTTTGATATAAGTAATTGGGAATCCCACCCTGAGAGGGTTAAACAAATTCCTCTCCACCTTTTCCTAGATTCTAGACAGGATCAAGGCTACCTTCCACTATCCTGGTTCTTGAGACAAGAATATTCATAGCTCTTAGAGATCTTCTGGCTGTGTATGTGTGTATGAGCATATATGTTTTGACATTACAAACAGAAAAGGGGAAAGAGAACAATATAGCTTGATGTGAAATTCAGAGTTGAGAAGAGGAAGGGAGAGCAGTGGATCAGGAAGTTTTTTCTCTTCTCCAGCAGTCAGTATATCGTAGTTGAAATCAAAACCCTATAGCAAGCTCCCTGAAGGAAGCAGCATAATAAATAGGTCTTTAAGGTCCTTTCTGAACGACATGGAATGAATGCCTCTCTCTTTCCCTCTCTCTTCTCCCAAGGTAGAATTAGAAAATGATTCTCCATGTAGAGATATGTGATCCATGCTAATGGCAGCAAATGAGAATGCCAGCTGCTGTTTCACCCTCTCTTGCACCCCTGCCCTGCTCCCACCACCCCACAGTAACTCTGGCAGTAATTTCATGCTTTATTTCAGACTTACTGTTTGAATAATGATAATAATGTCTTGCACTCCTGTAGTGTCTTTCATCTGAGGACTACAAAGCTGTTTTACAAACGTTAGCTCTATAGGGGTTCATTCCGCAATGTACTAAAGATGATCACATAACGAACATATAGTCCTGTAATCACAAAGTTGATTATTTACTCCTTGCAAATCTATGTCATCTACATCTACATCCATCCCACAGTAAAGACTTTATGACTACCTTTACAAGGTATAATGAATATATACGTTTAATGCATTAAAAAAATTTAAAGGAAAACTTACTGAAGCCTTTCCAGGAGGAGGGATACTATTTATTCACTCCCTACTATAGGATGAAAAATGGAAAATGCTGAGGTATGTGTGCGTCATTATCTAACACACGTTTGTGTCACTTCCAGCAGGAAGTTGTGTTCTCTCTGCAATCTGAATTAAAATTTCTGTGTCCTTGCTGCAAAGTACCAGGTCCAAATAACCCTGGATTTTGTGACCTGGGAGAGATTGAATGCATACCCTTGAAGCAAGGTCTTCTGTATTCTTGGAAAGTTTGGGATTCCTGAGCTGAGCTATGCAACTTGCAGTTCTCATCTAATCTAAACTTCATGAGATGTGTTTTGTTGTGTTTTCCTGTTATTTTCATGCAGGGTAAGGCCAAATTCTGCCCTTTTTTCTGTTGATAAGCAAGTTTCACTACTTGCAGTTCCCATAAACAAAAGCATGTCTGTTTGTTATCTTTCCCTCCCAAAGCTTCAAATTTTTGCTGGAAAATTCCACAACTGGGATTTTTGTAATCAATTTTACATCAGCATAACAGGATCTCTCATGGTATGTCAGAATTTTATTTTCATCTGTCTCAATCATAAAGAAGCTGAGTGGAAATGAG
Organism: Mystacornis crossleyi; assembly: GCA_013400655.1. NCBI lineage: Eukaryota > Metazoa > Chordata > Aves > Passeriformes > Timaliidae > Mystacornis > Mystacornis crossleyi. The sequence continues at coordinate 70,913 of VYZQ01006441.1, read as the reverse complement.
AAATAGGCTATCCAGATATTTTAAATTCAAAATAAAAATGAAATTTGAGCTAAAAATAAATGCATATAACTCAACAACATGCTTTTCTTACAGTTTGTCTAGTGAGTCACTGGATTTTGATGAAGTCATGAAGGTCAGGCTTTTCAATAGACTCTATGGGTGTTTGTCTCCCTCCATGTTCAGTGCTCAAGTGAAAACACACAAAACCTGCTTTTCATTGTCACTGTCCCAGGTTATTATTATGTGCTCAACACCCATCACTGGGCACTGCGTTTTGTGAAGATCCTGTGGCCACACAGTCACCTGAATAAACTACAGATAAGGTCCATATGGGCCTTGAGCTAAATCTCATGTATTTTGATTCCTCTGTGAAAAAAACAGCTCCATAGAGATTTCTGGAATCTTCATGTGTTCTGAGATAGGCCATGCTTAATGCTTGGATTATGTAGCTGTATTTTCTTCTTAAAATTTGTAAAATTTTTCTGGAAAAAACAGGCATAAGGAGAACTGTACTAAAATAAACCAGTTCTGAAAGATTTTTGAGGTCTTAGAAGAGACAGAAACACTATCCTTGAAGACTCATTCACAGCGAAGGGAATCCCAGATACACAGAAGAACTTGGCACAGTTCAAGGGAGATGCTTTTTCAAGAACTAGCTGAAATGTGCCAGGAAGAAGCAAAATGGAGCCAAGGAAACTCGAGGGCTGCTTGAAACTTCACCAGGTTGTCCCCTGGAGATGATAATTTTCTGGACAGAAGAACATGCATGTTAATTTTTTATTACTTTAAAATCTACTTTTAAAAAGTTTAATTTTTCAATATAGTTTTACTTTAGGATGATGGCTTGTCCACATTATGTCTCTGATCAACACCTTAGGCCTGCAGCCACTGGGACTCAGGTTTGATCTGCCCTTACAGAGGCCACTGCAGTTAGAACCCAGCCTAGAAAAGAAAGCAGTAACTACCTGAGGGGAGGTGCAGACTTGGCATCTCTAAGGGGACAAGGTAAACCTGACCAAAACAAAAAAGCAACAGAACTCCAGTTGTCCCGTGACCAAGAAAATCCAACACCAAGCATATGTAGGACCTTGTTATGATGAAATGTAAAGCTTTTTTAATTGAATGGCTAGAGCAGGATTGGTACTTGGAGTTGACACTATGAAACAAGGACGTACTAGTGAGATACTGTTTGCTTTTTAATTTGCAGTTCTGTCTGTTGAATTAATTTGGTAGATTTTCGTTTCACACCCAAGAAATCCCAAAACAAGGCTCAGAAAAGCCCTTCAAGAGTTAGCACTAAATCTCTATGGATACAGCCCGGAAAACTATTTCAAGCTTCTCTCCATCAGATTTCAATCAGCCTAACCTAACTTGTCAGTGTTACATTACCTGTGACTGCCACCAGGAAATAGGGTCACATTCAAAACACAGGTAATTTGGGCAACCATTGTCTAAACAGAGAATAAACTGTCTTCTTTGAAAAGGTATAGTAGTCCTTTTCAGAAGACAAACAAATTTTCGGAGCAAAGACACCTGAAGTTTCCACTTGAAAACATGTCTTGTGGCTGTGTGACACTTCAAAACACCTGTCTAGGATATCTCCCCATCAGTCCTCTCTGAATGTTTGCCTCCAGCCACTTTTGATTTGTGGACCTGTAGAAAGTGTCCCATGTAGATTTAGCCCCCTACATAGGGTCATTTAGCCTGGTGACAGTGACTTTCTGAAAAGTGTATTTCATGCAGGTGTTTCCTCGGGGGTGTAATTTCCAACTTTTCCATGCTTCATACACATCCACAGCTTCAATGCACCCTTAGGTTCCCTGGCCGTGGAAACCAAGTACAAAGTAGGAAGGCAGCATGCACTGGGCTCTGGTCTCTACACCTGTACAGGCTGTATGACTTGAGCAGGGAGCTTCAAGGAGCTCAGCTGTATAGGTGAAACCTGAGTTACCTTTTGGAGACCCCTAGGACTTGTCCACAAGGGTGGAAGCCTTCCTCCTGTAGGCCTTGCAAAGCATTCGTTAAAAATCACTGAATTGCACTGAATGACTTCAAACACAAGAGTTAGGCATATGGAAGTAAAAGCTAAAAGCTGAATATGAGTGTCTAATGACAGAAGCTAAAGGCAATGGAGGACATACCAGTGCAATGCTGAAGGAAAATGTGCTTTGTGCAGGAATGGTGAAGTTTCATTTTTCCATTACCCTCAGGAAGGCCCCACAGTCCTTGCTGTGAAGGCATGAGAGCGATGCAAAATATTGTGAGTGGCTGAGCTGTATGGTAATCAAAGCCACCTCGATGTAGCAGGATATATATATATGAAAAATTATTCTGCTCCAAGGTCATGCTTCAACCCAGAGGACAGTACCCAGGCTGCTGGGGAAGATTACTAAAATGAGTCTCTGTATTGTTGCAATGCTCTTGGACCGTCACTAGTTTCTTGGTATTTTAGAAGTGCCACTGAGGGGAGGTTGGGTGGTGCCTGCATAGAGCAGCTGCACTGATGCATTGCATTACTGTAAATTCCTGAGTGGGCTGGAAGGCCTCCCATGGAAACAGAGGTTCAGTACCTAAATCGCCTCCAGGTTCCTGCCAGCAGCCTCCTTGCGTAAGGAACAGTGTTTAACATGGTCACAGAGCGGTGTGCACGTCAGCACCCACCTCTCAGGCAAAGGACTAGTTCTCAGATGTGCCTGTGCATACTGGCAATGCCCAGTGCAAGATGCAATTAATTCCCTTAGCTACTGCTACCCTGTAAATAATACGATAGCACCAGTATTTTCTAGTATATTTTCCCTGTGGGGAAAATAAACCAGTTTGGACTCGGGGCATAGCGTTGCCTTCAAACATACATGCACAGCTGACATGGATTTCCATGGCACCTTGCCCTGAATATATAATTGCATTTGGGTTTGAACAGCTTTGTTTATTTGTGTATTTTGTTAATGTGTTTTGCACCTCAGGCATGTACTTTACAAATGCAAATTCCTTGGCTTACTGGGGTAATTTATGGCTTTTAGAGTCTAATTTTTGAACCGTTTTGCAATAGTAAAAAGCCCTTGTTTAAGGAGATTCTTTGCCAGGGGGACCTTCACTGTCTTTTCCAAAAGGTGCAGGGCATTCCCTCCTCCCACTGAAATCAGCAGGGCTCAGCCCGCTAGAGGGAAGCTCAGAAAGTCCTCAGCCTGGCACACAGGAGGAAAATCAACCAATCTCCTTATAAATCATTACATCGCAAGAGCACTCAAGGGCCCAGGGCAGAGAGCAAAGCACACTGTTGTATCTGCCATCCAAGCACAGAGAGAGGAGAGGGAAAGGATAATCCTGCACAGAGGAAACGAGAAGGGAGTGTCTAGTTTAGGGAAGAGCTGAGAAGATTCAGGGATGGTTTTTAAGCAGGAGCTTCGTTTTCCCACCGCTAGTAAAACTCTGCTGTGGGACTGACAGGAAAGGACATATGGGCTCCGGCTTTGGCATGGAAAAGTAACTTGGGGTTACTGATGCATTGTCCCGCAAAGCTCAGGAGGACAATTACCTCCAAGTTTTAGATGGGTAAATAAGACAAAGAATGGTCTCCAGGTTTCTTCAGAAGTGTGATAAGAAGCCTAAATCAGATCTCTGACTTTCTCTCATATTTCTTAAACATGCAGCAGCTTTCCAGCTGCTCTTCAATGGCAGTTCTCACTGGGGAAGGAGTAGGCAGGTTTCTGTCCTGAAAGCCCGTTAGAAGTGTTTTGTTACTTGGCTGAATTAAGGGCATTAGTGTTTTTTACCATAACATTTTTTACCATAACAAAACTGGGCCCAAGCTTGCTGTGTTACAAAATGTTTCTATTTATATAACTGCTTCCTGAAGCAAAATCCTTAAATTTTAAATTGTAAGTACTTAAGATATGTTTGGGGGTTTTTTTGTTTCATGGGATTTGTCTCCTTAGATGGGTTACAGTCTCCATGAAGCATCCTGCTAACTATGCNGGTTACTGATGCATTGTCCCGCAAAGCTCAGGAGGACAATTACCTCCAAGTTTTAGATGGGTAAATAAGACAAAGAATGGTCTCCAGGTTTCTTCAGAAGTGTGATAAGAAGCCTAAATCAGATCTCTGACTTTCTCTCATATTTCTTAAACATGCAGCAGCTTTCCAGCTGCTCTTCAATGGCAGTTCTCACTGGGGAAGGAGTAGGCAGGTTTCTGTCCTGAAAGCCCGTTAGAAGTGTTTTGTTACTTGGCTGAATTAAGGGCATTAGTGTTTTTTACCATAACATTTTTTACCATAACAAAACTGGGCCCAAGCTTGCTGTGTTACAAAATGTTTCTATTTATATAACTGCTTCCTGAAGCAAAATCCTTAAATTTTAAATTGTAAGTACTTAAGATATGTTTGGGGGTTTTTTTGTTTCATAGTTTATTTAAGAAATAAGAAATGGGAAGAGAAGGGTTGCTTAGTTTTTTTAAGAGCCACTGAGGTTTTAGAGTTATTCCAAGCCTTGGGGTTAATTTTCAAAATGAAGTCTTTGAGAAAATAGCTTTCTAATAAAATTTTAAGATTTGGAAGCCTCTATTCTCTGGAGTTTTTAGGCAACTTGGTTTATTAAGGAATTTTACCACTAATAATTCTCAGAAATGACTGTGCTGAAATTAAAAGGGCCTAGTGATGACAATGGAGTGTACTGGTTCCCTTTGCAGCTAAGAACCAGGGGGTCAGAGGAAGTGCGTTTGTTGCTTAGTTTATCCATTCTGTTTTGTGATGAGAAAGTTACTTTAAGCCAGCTCTGCTCAGCCCAAAGCCCTGTTTAGACATGAGCGTCATATCTCACTGATCCAGCTACTCCCAGCTTGCATCAGCTTTACCTTACGCTGGTGTCTTGTACTTGTGAAATGAATTGCTGAGGCTCATGCCGTTTTGACAGAGGGCTTAAAGCAGCTCAGTAAGTCAGAGTGAGGCTGTGTTAGGGCATATGGGGTCTGATCCGTTAAACTTTTGGCCATGCAGCCCAGCATAATTGTATTCTTTCTATTCACAAACTGCCAAATTCCTAGAACAGGTTGCTTATATATACTTTTTTCTTCCCTATCTGACTAATAAGATTTTTCAAGGCTCAAAAGCCACACAGCCTTGAAAGAAATCCTTTCTCAGTTGCTTAACAAAGATATGTCTGGATTTTGTGCAGAGGGTGTGGGTAGCTGTCACATTAACCCCTGAAGCTGTTGTCAGGATTCCTATTTTACACTAGAGGAGGGTGCAGGAAAATCATGTTTTGCCCTTATAAGAACAACACTGACTTGAAAATGAACTGAAATGTTAAAATTACAGCCAACAATATTTGTTAGGCTTAGGGGCTTTTTCACCTCAGAGGACCTCTCAGCTGATATCATCTTTGTTTCACCTGGAGGAAAATGAAAGACAGGAGATGCAATTCTGCAATTCACTGGTGAGTGCACAGCACTGTGGTATGAATGATTTTTTGAAGCTGGCACCCAACCCAGGTCGCTGCCTCCCAGCCATGCCTGAGGCACAGGTCTGCTCTTCCCCAGCTTCACAGCCCACAAAACGGTTATGTTTCATTTCCTCCTGTTTGGGGTCAAGTACACAACAGAAATAATCTGTGAGATTTTATAGTAAGGCTTCAGTCCCCCCTGGAGACCTGTAGGGATGCCGTAGGGGCAGTGCATCTGAGAAAAGACAACAACTGTCTCCACACTTGCTACGTTTCACCAGCCCTCTAAGCCTTGGTGAAGTAGGTGAATAAAGAACAAAACATGCAATGGTAAACTTTTAGGGTTGCACCTTTCCTGCAGGAGGCTCATAACATGTTACCCCCCATACCAAGCAGGAAGTTATTTCTAATTGTTAGGAGTTTATTCCAATATGTAAGAGTAAATGCTGACCTTGATGACATGGTGGATGAATGCCACTGAAGGAGTAACAAGCTGAAGTAGTGCTTAATATTTAAGAGGTAGATTTTTCTTTAAATGTCAGTGCAAAACCATTCCTTTTTTATTCCCCTTTTCCTTCTACTTCATTGGAAATTGCTAAAGAGCTAAGAGGTATGCATCCTTAAATATGGATGAAACACAAGCGAAAACAATTGCAGAATTTAGTCCAGAACCTAGTAGCCTACATGCCTTAGGAAGATCAGCAAACCTAGAAACTTGTCTCCTGAAGATTTAAGTGTAACTTGTCATAGTACAGTTTGTGGGTCTGCAGAATAATAAACTCAGAGATAACAAGACACCCTTATCCCAGAACAGTAGTAGGAAATGCTGACAGTGTGCACCAGTGCCTTGTGCTGATCCAGACATCTTAAATTTCTAGCTTCACTCACATTCAGCCTTCCACAGGGGATCACTGTAAAGCCACACTCTTGAGATTTACCTTGTGAACTCTGCTTAAAACTGAGAATCAGTCTTATACACAGCCTACTGAGATAACTCTAGTGGTCTGAGTAGGCAAAAATATACAAGAAATTCAGTGTTAAGTCTCAAACTCTGTCTTTAAACCTGTCCTTCAGACCCCATGATTTCTGCTTCTGGTAGGTGACATCTGTAGTGATTTTAAGGATCCCTGAAAAATGTGCGAGCTGTTTAACTCTTTTCACCCAGACTGAGGTTTCACATATCCTTGCTGAAGGATATGTGGTAATCTCTACTGCAAAAAAACTCAGTGGCAAAAATTCAGGGCAATAATCTTATATGCATGAGAGGTTTTTTATTAATTTTGATTTCCTTTTCTTTGAAACGTGAGGAAGTAGAATGACTAATTTGGCTCTCTAGTAGTTGATTATATTTAATCTTAGGGACTGGGGTTTGGGTGGGGATTTTTGTCCAAATCACTAGAATAAAATTGCTATTGAAAAACAATTTAATCAGGATACTGACCCATTTTTTTTTCTTTTGTAGAAAGATTATATCTTAGCAGTTTGTTTTAAGTGAAATAACAGTGTTAGCATGATGTAATAATTCTCATATAGAAGGCTTTAAAAACAATTTACATTCAAGGTTACTGTACTGCTTTAAACTGTGTAGTTTCTGCTTTGTGTATTCAAACCAGGAAATGTGACTTTCCCTCTCTTCTCTCCAGTGTGACAAGGGTAGATGTTCAGTTTTGGTGTACGTGGTCATGAAGGATGGGTTGATCTGAATCGGCCTGGGCCATTTCTGAAGATTGTGAATGAAAATCTGTCACAGTCTGCCTTTGAGTGTTTTGTGTCATCTTCAGTAAGTAGATCATGAATCTGCAGGCTATGCAGCTCCGCACTGAGAAAGCCCTAGTATTCCAGCCATCTGTGTATGTCCACCTGTGTGGAATGTTCCCACTGTGCTGTGCTTTCACCTCCCTTCTACAGCCTAAACCATCTGAGTTATTGGCATCTTTGCTCTGGTGGCCATTCCACAGCCTAACATATCCCAGTGTTAGAAAAGTCCTCCGTAACTTTTATCTTGTGGTTTTTTGCAACATTTGTCTTTTGTGATAAGACACCATGCCCTCTGCTGTCTCCTCTCAGCCTGGCATTCGCATCCTGCAGATAGCTGTGCTCTCTCCCCTTGTGCCTCCGTGCTCAGAGCTCAATCAGAATGTGCTGGTAGCAACTGGGCTCTCTTTCCACAGTAGTTTTCCTGCCCTTCTCAGAATTCATTCCAGTTATCTTTCAGGTAACAGCATGCCCAGAAATTAAGGCTACATTCCAGTGTCTGAAACGAAGCTTTTGGTGACTCAAGCCAAAATATCTTTGGTCTGTTTTGCTACTGTGTTACTCTTTACTGCGTGTCCAATTTGCTGCATACTACTACTATTAAATCTCTGTTGACATTACTGCTTTCCAGGTTTCTCTCTCCCATTGTGTGACTATTTCCCATCTGGGCTTTTCTCACGTGGGAAATATTCACACAAATTCAAGACTTCAGCAGAGCTTCCCAGCTGCATCAGGCATTTCACCAATAAATCACTGTTTCCTGTGGCAGAAGGGAAAACTGATTGGAATGGCCTTTCAAATCCCAGATGCAGTGATACTCACCCTTCCCTATTCCCTTACTCCCAAATCCTGTGTAATATCACAAGCAAAATTTTAAACAGAAAATTGAATCCGGCAGGATTTCGGGGAGGATTCAAAGTTGCAGTGCTAACAGTTGGCGAGGACCCACACGCTACCTCTGAAAGACATTAAAAAACTGACTGGAAAAAAAGCTGAGTTTATTTTTTCTGTGTTAACCAGGGTTATGACCTAGTGTGCAGCCTTCAGGATTACTTCCCGGTTCCTTAAGTTTCGGCTGAGTTGATGCTGTAATTTAGTGTTGTCTAGATGAGGTAGGGTTGATTTAGACACCTGGCCACCCTGCAGGTAAATACAGATGATGTGGGGTGTTCAGGAGGGACAGACTTACAGCCTCTTCCTGGTGTCATGCAAGGCTAGGATCCTTCAGAAAACAAAGCAATTCCAATACGGGCATTGCCAGGGTGACTTCAGCCCTGAGGATGATAAAGACATAATATTTCATCAAGACTTCTTCTGTGTCACCAGCAGGGATGTAAAAATGGCTAAGGCGGTTCAGACCCTGGACCACCTAGTCCAGGACTCTGTTCCCAGTAGTGCCTCTAGGAAGGGAAGGATGAGAACAGGACAAGAATATGTGATAATTCCTTATTTCAGCCTAAAAACATTTCAGCTCAGGGGATTTCCTGGCCCTGGTGAAGTCTGCCTGTTTTCTCACCCTGGGGATTTCTATTTCAAGCACTTGTCCAGTCTCCCCTCAAGACTATGTAAACTTCATACATTCATGTAGTTCTTTGGTAAAAGCTCTACAGGCTCTCTAATTGATGATTAAAGAAAACATTTCTCCGTATGGCAAACCCAGCTGCATTTACCTTCAGCTGGTGGCTCTGGTTCTTTTACTGGAAAAGGGAGTGAACAGTCATTCACAATCCAGCCACTCCTTGCTACTCTGGATTTTGTAGACCTTTATTTTCTCCCCACCAAGTCCAGGCAGAAGAGTCCAAGACTACTCAGTGATTCCTCATATGAAAGCCATTTCATACCTTTGATCATTCCTGTTTCCATTCTTTGAGTCCCTCTTCCAGGGCTCTCAGGTTGGGTACAGTACTGAAGGAAGGGAATGGAGGAGTAGTACTGTGGCACAACGATTTTCCATGTTTTTCTTTTTATTAATTTTCCAGCTTCTCACTGACTTGGGTTGCCTTTGGATTGAGCCAAAAGTCTTGGCATGTTGATAACATGCAACAGCCTGTGTTGCTGGAGAAAAATGACTTTACTGTCTGGTCACTGCTAGAACTAAGTTTCTTAGCAATAGATCAGATCTGAGATGGAAGATTACTAACACAATTCAGGGCAGTTCCTGGATTTCTTAGCTCAGGTAAAGCTGTAAATTAAGCAGTGCCAAGGTTTGAGCCTTTGAGCTCAGTCCTTGGCACCTTCGTTAGTGTGCTTCTGGCTGTGGTTTTTTCCTGCACAAACCTGCCCTCTCCCAAGCAACTTCCAAGCATGCTGCATGAATTTACATGGACCAGGAATGGTTCCCAAAGCAGTTTGGCTGCAACTTGGATGCTGTTAGTTCCTTTAAGTATGATTTAGAGGGTGAGAGAGACTAATAGTATAAATATGGCCAGCTGGACTCAGAGACAGGGAATGGGTCTTGAATATATCCCAAAGCTTCCTTGTGGGTTTGGAATGATGATGTTCACAGAAGAAAGGGCAGGATCTAGAACAGGCATGGAAATGGTTTGACTTGATTGTGGGATACTAAGAAATGAATACCAACACTGTTTATGCTTTTTGTGTTTAGGGATGACAATTAATTTCTGTCTTCAGGACTTTCCACCTGCCCCCTTTTCTCAAGCATCCAAAATTGGGGATGATTGAAGTATTCTAGATAAGAAGATTCATAAATTTATTTTGCTGCAGGGCATGAAAGAATCCATGCTGAGGGGAAATGTTGATTTAATTGATTTGGTTGCTAAGCCATTTTAAGGAAATCAAACTATAACTTGCAAGGAAAGCAGTCCTAAGTGTTTGTTGTTTTTGACTATTACAAAAGGCTGTTCATATATTTTACAAAGGTAGTTGGGTATAGAAAAGTGCAGACCTTCTCCATTTGCCTCGGTGGTGTGTTACTCCAAAGCATTTCTACTGCTTTAGGTATTGCCACTGCCATAGTCAGTTTGCTGATCTATCCTAATGCATCTCTTTTCTTTCACTTGCAGGAGCACTGGCAGCATAAAAACAAATTTCCATTTAAATTTTTTTACCATCTGGGCTAACAAATAATACATAAGGTAACTGTAATGGAAAGTGATGAGGGACAGGAAGTTTCTCATTTATTGCAGTTAATTTACACTGTGCATCGAGAGCATTTACATATAGTTAATGCACCATTGCCAGTGGTTCCCCCGTTGTTTGTGCAAGTCTTTTACACAGCAACAGAGAGAACATTTGAACAGATAGAAGAAATTAGGCACAGGCAGCAGAGACTCACATTTAATACGTAAAGCTTCAAGTGCTCACAGAGACCAATATAAGTAGAGGAGGATTGCACTGGATATTTTAAGTTGCTTTTATGAAAACTGGTGAAATAATGACCATACTAATTTATTGATACTGGTTTAGTGAGGAGAGGCCAACATTCCCAGTGATTTGCATTAGTCATCAGTTACTTATTTTGTGGCTATGAGGTACAAAGCTGCTAAAAGAATGTCAAAGACCTAAACTCAAAATTCAACAGTGGAGAAATGCCAAAATTAGGGTTATTTATTGGAAATGTAATTAAAATGGAACAAGTTGGAAGTTATGGGGGCAATGTACACAGTAAGAAATAGATGTTCCATTCCCTTGTAAAGCGGTGGTTGCAATTCTACAGCTTGAAAATATTAGTCATATAATACACAAACTCTAAGTCTGAGTCTTAAAAACTTGTTCTTTTATGTTAATATTTTAATGATTAATATGGAGCCTATTGAATAAGAGGAACCTCCTCTCTCCTTATGTTTACTCTACTTGAAACAAGTGCTGCACAGTTTTCTCTTACCTTTAGACTTTAGACTCTTGCCAAAATTTCAGAAGCTCTCAGATCATAATATCCTTTAGTCCTCCCTTTCCAAGTAACTGGAGTTCTCCTCCTCATCTGTTTTGCTCATTCCCAGCAAACTGGAGGTTATATCTGTATTCCCCAGACACATAGTTGGCTGCACAGATGGACAATTCCTGGGGACCCTTTTACAAATTACAGAGCACCTTGACTGACTACAACTGGTCACGCTGTGATTTTCCTGATCCATCCTGTCTTAGGGATTTTGTCTTCTGTGCATTGCCTGCTGCCCTGAGCAACACCTGTTTCCTGGTGATGTCGACCAAGTTGTTACAGAGGGATGAACTCAGCAATCACCTGTTCTCCTTTCCTTGTGCTTGCACTGTGTCCTCAGTCCCTCCTGAGGGGGCATATGTGTTTAGTATCTGCTCTGAGGACTTTCAGGACTAGAATGAAAATGGAGGCACAAAAACATGAGAAAGAAGTTGGTTTCTGGGGGAAAAAAATCCCCATATAGTAGTTTCATTGAGTGGGAAGAATGTGTGAAGCACTGTATCCCATACTGGTGTATGCAAAAGCTTTCACCTACAGCAAGAAGGACTGGGAGCCTGCAAGGGTGTCAGCACCTCATGTAAGACTATATGGCAGGAGTGGGAATGGGAAATGCACTAAGGAGGTAACAACACAAACCCATCTTCTTGCCTGTAATGGAAAAAGAAGATGGGGAAAAAATGTCTTGGCTATTTACTCTAGAGAAAAAGGAAAGATTACAGGTTGAAGAAACTTACTTGGAAGGATACTTGTTGACCTCATGAAGACAAAAGCAGATTCATCTGCCGAAGCCTTGTCTCATTTTGGCTTTCAATTCTATCGCTGTGAAAGTCAATGCACTAAGGCATAGGAGATAAGTGGAGGGGAGCTCCTCTCCTATCCCTCACTGGAGAGCCAGGTCCAGCACAGGGACCACTGGTGACTGGCAGTGTGAAGCAGGCAGGTGGTGACATATCCACCAGTCTGAAGTTATGGGGTGTAACGACCTGGTCTGCTCATATTGCCATAGCAGCACCTACATCATAAGGACATGTCTGGTACTTTCCCATCCATCCCTTGGACGACTTCCAGTGATGGGGTACCCTGACATGCTGCACTCAGCAACGTGCCTGAGCAGCTGAATGGTGGTTTAGTTATGATTGTCATAGAAGTGAAGTTCTTTGTTCTTTCCTTTCCATTCTTTCTGCAAGCTCTGTGAAAGCTGAATGTGCTCAGAAAAGTAAAGTTATCTTCATTTGCAAGGAGTTTTTTAGCTGTAAGGTGCATCATACCCAGTCTTCTGCCTTTAGAAATGATACTTTAAGCTCTAAAAATTCATGTAATTAACTTTTTCTAAGGTAATACCTTTTTAAGTACTTTTTTTTCTAACTTTATTTTTTTTTATCCCCCAGGCCTTAGTTCATGTTTTCAGACTTGTCTCTGCAGGCACAAAACCTACTTTTTCTTTTAATGAAAGCTGAGATTTTTCACAACTCCAGAACCTGGAGCTCCGAGCAAAACAAACAATAATTACAGCTGTGAGACCTGGCAGTAGAGAGAAGGTGAAGTCTTCAAAACGTCTTCTTGTCTCTACTAGCAAAACCTTTCTCTTACTGGATAAAAGTAGCCACTCTTCACCTAGATGATCTTTTAAATTACAGCAAAACAGCTGGAAGGGGCAGCTGAGGTATGGAGGGTGGCACCATTTCTGTGTTGGTGGCTGCTCTGCTTCCCTCTGACCATACACAATCCCAAAGGCACAGATGGATACCTGTGCCTGGGCAAGGGCAAAGGACATCGAGAACTTTGAGAAGTTTTAGAAAAGAGAAATTCTGCTCTGTAAGAATTCATCCTGGTACTTTCTGAATCCTGATCTCTACTTTCATCTGCTTGAAACAGAATATTCATGCGGAGCAGATACCTTGGAAAGTTTTAGAAAGAAAAGCATACATATCTTTCTTCAGGGGTTGCCTTTTCTGATTTTTGTACTGCAGATGGACTTACAAACTACAGTCCAGGTCCAAACCACCTCTGGGGTAAATATTGGGCAGGCATATAACAAGATACATACTCTGAGTACATGTCTGGGGTAAAAAAGGTAGTTAACCAGTAAAGACAAAGCATGAATTTCCTTAGCCTTCTAGAAACCCTTACTTGTACTCTTATGAAGGTCACAGAATTTGTTATCCAATTATGAATCTATGACCTCCAGTTGGCTGTTATATATGAAGAAATCAGAAGGAAAAAAAAGATCTTGTTTTAAAGTCTAAGCTTGTTCTAATGTAATCTTCATTCAGCCCTGAATACTTAAAGAATTTGTTTGCTAAGTCAGTTCTAAGCTTTCACTCATGTTCAGTGCAACAGTTCAGCAAAGGCTAGTCTTTCCAGAAACATGATTACTGATAAAAACCTATAGCCTGCACTGCAGCTGTTATTTATGACTGATACAATTAGAGGCTTTTGTCTTACAAAATGAACAGGGTAATAAATTTGTAAGAGCTTCAAGGTAGCCTCTGCAAATTTCTCTAGTGTTATATTCCACCCCACAGAAAGAGTCTTTCATTGTGTGTTTATGCAGAGCGTATGTCTGAGAAATGAACTGAATCAGAGATGGTGACTGCAATTATCAGTCAGTATCCTTTTTAACTCCAGTAGTGGTACTAATGTTTCTGTCAGTGTAAGACTTTTTCTTTTAGTTTAAGAGGCCGCGAGTAAAGGGTTGTGAACATTAAAAATATGCATATATACACATATATACACAAACACACATATTTGTGTGTGTATGCACCTATATATTAAACATATATTAAAATATATAATGGGTATATATATCTTCAAAGTTTTTCAGAGTTTTTCTTACAAAGCTTGAATAAATTGACAATCTTGGCTGGCTTTTCTGGAGTCTTTCCAAGCCCAACGCATGTGTGGAAAGTACCAGGATTGCCAGTCTAAAAATGTAAGTTAACCTCATCTTCCTGCATGTGCCCCTGTGTGCAGATACCCCCCCAGCCCCTGTACCACACTCGCTTCTGTAGCTGCAGTCCCTGGAGAGTGGGTGGTGTCCCTGCTCCAGTGTCAAGCCCTTGGCACACATTCCTCTGGAGACACTGAGTTCCAAACCTTTCTCAGGAAGACCCAGCCTGTAATTCCTCCAGCTGTAAATACACAACAGATGGATACCAGGCACCTGTTGCCTAATTCCTTGCCTTCCTTTAAATTGCACTCAATACTTGTTCAGGGGAATCTTTGTAACTTATTAGCTGTAGAATGTGTGGGAAAGTACTGGCCATGTATGGGAATGGCAGAAAACTGTCTTTTGAGGTATCAGAGAAAAACAATAGCCATGCACTTACAGCATAAGTATGAAGCAACATCTGGTCTTAATTAGTGTTGAGGAACGTACATATATCATGCATGGAAATGATATCCATCAGAGGAAATTCCTCTCAGTTATATACCAGTGTAATTCAACTGAATCCAAGTGATTTACTCCAGAGTCACCTTGCTGTAACTGAAAGCGTAGCTTGGTCCACCAGCTCACTGCAATGGTCCTGTGTAAGGAAGGACATACAACGAAAATATGTGGCATACACTTGAATTTTTCTTTGCTGAACAGAAGAATTTTTCTTTCTACTGAAGCAGAAAAATACACATGAGACAAGCACATCAGGGACCTACTTCAGTAATATTTAACTGTCTGAAATGATCACTTTAAATGTTAGGAAGAGTTATTAATATTTATTATTTGCATTTTAGTTGTGACTGTAGGTCTCAACTGAGAAAGATAATTATGAGATGTAAATCCCTGTGTTCCTGCAATATCCATCAGAGGATCCCCACAGCAATGACTGACATTTTAAAAGCTCTGTGGATGGTCAGTTTTCCAAGGAAAAATCATTCAAGATGGCAATCAGAGGGAGCTGCAGCTTGTGTTATACAAGGCTTTTCAAAGAGATCTTGCAGAAATTCTTGGTGTCAGACCCTGTACTTCCTAAATGACAATCCTCTTAAATTCACATATATTTCGCTTTCTCTTTTTTAATTGTTCTGTTTTATACACTGCCAAAAACAAGGCCATGTCTTTGCATCCTGTAGGGAAGAAAAGCGTTAATCCATATGCTATACATTTCACATACAATAATGAAAATATTTGCATAATTTTTTAAATTAACTAATTTAACAAACTCAATCTCCAGTTG
>VYZQ01006441.1:13083-45645 GCA_013400655.1 Mystacornis crossleyi | reverse complement strand
TTTTTTTTTTTTTTGAGAAACAGAGGCGTCTCTGACTCAGAACATGTAATACAGAGAAGATCATAGACTAGACTTCTGCTACGGCCCCCAGGAAGTCCTGCTGCAGCCTTTTGTTGTTGTTCTGTCCTGGTAGCTGTCTACACTCGCTCTGCATGGGTAAAAATGACAAGATGGTGTGTAGAAACTAGAAAATCCAACTTCAGAAGTTCTTTCCAATTTTAGAGTTTTACTTACTCCAGCAATAGTTCCTACAGTTAATATTGGAAATGGCTCTGCAAAAGGTTATTTTGTCTTAGGAACACATTTTGTATTAAAGAACAAAACAGATCAAAACCACATCATATAGACAGAACATTACAAAACATTGTGAAAATAATATGTAAAATTACTTTCAGGTCTTATTCTTCATGGATTCATTTTGGCAGTGTAGGTTTTGTTGGTGGTGGTGCCTTTCATTTGGGATTCAGTGTGCCAGGGGCTGTACGTGCATATAGTGAAATGAATGGTCCTACTGCAGAGCTCCTCCAGCCTCAGCACGGATCTAAAAAGAATAATTAAGATAGGTAATTTCCATTTCCTATCCCAGGGCCTCTATAGTAATGAAACAGGCTGAGAATGACAGGTGATTCTAAGCTTTTCTTTAAAATAAGGTTCATCAATCCTTAGTTCAAAAGAATATGGGTGGAACTTGTAAGAGCCAATGACAGCCAATGCAAAAATAGGCTGTGCTTCCGTATTGCAACGCTGTGTGCCTTGCTAACGTAGTCCATCTTTTGCATACAACTAAGAGGAGGTGCAGGAAGATGTTCTTCACATACCCACTGACATAGTTACTAGAGACTCAGACATCCCACTGAGCACAGCCATGGAGAAGACTCAGAGCAAGGTGAACCTCTGTGGTCATTTCACAAGCATCAGGTGAAATTCAGTAGCTTTTTGGTAGTTTAATCATAATTTTAAAATCAGCTTCTGACCACAGCTTAATTCCTCCTTCATTTCCGGTATTTTATCTTAATTTGCATTTCTCCAGCACCCCATTTAGGCCAAGAAAGATTTGTTTGGTGATTAATTTGAAATAGGTGTAGGGATGCATCAGTTGGAGGGAGAGCAGTATCTGCAACTCTCCGGGTTCCAGCCTGACCGGGACTTGACCCTTTTGTGCTTTGCTGTGTTTTTGTTTTTGATTTCAGTAAGTTTTGATGATGATGCTGTTCAGGAAACAGAGCAAAAGCCCATTGTTTTCTTAGATTATCTCCTCAGATGCACCCCTGAAATATATTGCTTGGTCTGACTGAAGATCAACCACAAATGCTAAAGCAAATAATACTGTGGGAGCCTGAAAGTGCAGATGCCATTCAGAGTAGTCACAGACACTTTGATGTGGACACTCACTATATTTCCTGCATTTCTTCACTCTAAACATAGTTTTGGCTTTAACTGTTTTCACCCAGTCTCTCAGGCCAGATCTCTGTGCCATTGAATGACAGTGTGTAAATGCTGTGTACCTGATGATTTGGTATGTACTGTTCCATAGCTTAGGCCACTAGTACCTAAAACATAGCCATGGATTTGGAAGGATCAAACTGTCAAATGCATCACTGGGGAATTTGAAAATCTGTGATTAATTTCATTGGCTATAGAGACTGGTACTACCCAGTAATCCACACCTCCAAACTCAGAAAATTAGGTACTTGACTCTGGAGTTTAAATCTGGCATATGTATAATTTGAGCCAATACAAGAGACTTGTTATGGCAGAGTAGTTGGGGATAAAGGAGTGGGAAATGCCTTGTTTTAAGGATTTATATCTTAGTAGTGAAGGAATTGAAAATACTTGCTTTCTGCCACACTGTACCATTTTCTTCATCTGTCTGTCTATTGAGCTGGTTAAAAACATGCTGTAAATTTATTTGTGCAGCAAACAGGATGATGTCTACAAAGTTATGAATTGCATATGTGCACCAATTCTTGACTTGTTCTTGCCAGCACTACAGTAGTCATTAATATCTCCCATACTTTAGGTATTATGATCTCTTTTTCTGTCTCGGAAGAAATAATTTCTTATTTCATGCACCATGAATATTATCATCCCCATATTTGTTTGTTCCTTTTAGCAATTGTACTTCCAAGTTACACCAGCCAGATGGGTTGGGATGGTCTTTAAAATGCTGTGCAGGGCATAAGAGAACTGAAGAATCCATACCATAAGAGAATATTCAAAAGACCCACAGAGCCTTCTTTTTATTTTCAGTAATTTTGTCTGTTTTACCACCTATGTGAAAGCTAGAGTAAAGCTTTTGTGAAGAATGGATGAGTACTGTTCCAGTGTTTCCACCTTAGTGGTCATCATGCAAAGCTGATATGGGTATTCCTCCTTGTCCACCTTTTCCCGCTAAATCTCTGTTGTGCCTGATGTCCTGACTTCACTAATGCCTCTACAGTGCCAGTGTGCCCATCTGCAAAACTACCAGATCTCTATTTGGAAGTTCCTGTCACCAGCTCTAGAGGCAGGAAAATCAAGGTTGTTGTGGGCAAATAGTAGGATTCAGGGAAGTCTAAACCTGAAAGAATTGAAAGGACCATCAAAAAAGTATAAGAATGGCAGCAGAGTCATGCTGGGTCAAGCCCAAAAGTGTAGCAAACCTCCTTTATCACTCTGAAATCCTCTAGGAAATACCCAGAGCAAAATGTGGAAGACTTAATGTTGGTCTGCCAAAAAATTCCACAGCATTTTTGAGTAGAGTATGGCTGAAAGATGGTTTGGTGGGAATGTAGTATGAAGTAGGATGTGAAGTGAGGCAATAGCCTGAGAGTCAGTCAAGTTAGAAAGGACACAGACAGGCAGCAGAAGAGGACCACAGTTTATGGTGGAGGGGAAAAGTGACAAGAGAACTTGACATGTGGAAAACAATGTAGAATATAAAAAAAAATCATGAAGGGAGAGAGGGAAATGGGGTCACAGAGGATGTTCCAGCATAAGGAACATACATAAGGCTTGATGTAAGCCAGAGAGAACTAGAAAGTACTATTTCTGCTTTACTTTCAACCTGGTTTTCCATCAAGTGGCTTCATTGGCCAGTTTCAGTGGTTGGCTCTTACCTTTCATTGCAATAACCAGAAAAATGTGGTTAATGAACAGACTACCCATAATTTTATTTGTTTCCATCATGCCCTCTCACAGTCATGTCCTCCCAGAGAAGAAGAATCCTAGTCTGTCTGGAAGCCACTTCATATTTCTTCCTCATCTTCCTTTATTTGTTTTCTGGCTCCTTTTTTGAGTGGCCTACCAAGGAGAGGAAAGGACAGATAGACTAGACTGCATTCTGTATTTTGAATATTCAGTTCCATATTGTTTCCCTCTGTTCCATTCCTAGTCCTCCTTAGTTATTCAGAGGTCAGTTACCACATCTTTTAATAATGCTGAAGAAAAATTTTTGACTGAGTCAAAGCCCGAACCCAAAAAACACAGCCCATGAAAAACTATTGCTTTGATTCTGGAGAAAATATTATATGTTCAAAACGATACAACCATTTCATGAAAGAATGTTCTTCACATTCATTTTCTTGAAAAGGAAAAAAGAAAGGAAAACAGCTGTCAGGGTTAATTAAATGACATTATGTCATTAGCACACAGGAAAGGTGCATAGCAACAAAGGCAAGAGACTCTGATACAGAACTCACCACTTTAGTTGTCTGCTCTGTCTGTAGGAGATTTGGACAGAAATTAAAGCAGGTAGTAACTAATAATGAAGGATAGATTTATTGGCAGTGGAAATGGTCCTAAACTTTTAAGTTCTTAACATTTCAGGGACTGTTTAGATGTAGATTTTTTGGCTTAGGTGTGGTTTGGAACGGTTTCTGGCTTTGGCTTTTTTTCTTGTGTTTGAAGGCATTTGAATTCTATTTTGCTGTAGGCTTGATAGACATGCATGAACTACAAGGACAGGCAAAAAACATATATGTATATCTGTAGAGAGATTGTATATAATGAAAATTTGATGGTAACCTTAAATTCATTGTAAATATCTCAGATGATATACTTCATAATTTTTCCTGAGCTAGAAAAATATTACAGTTAGTTTCCTTTCCCTTCAAGGAAAGATATGCAAAAAACAAATCCCAGTAAGCATATAGTACTTCATAAAACTTTTCTGAAATTGTTTTTTTTTTGTTTTTTCCTCTATAAAAATCATATGAAACTTTTACAAAATCCATAATAATGCGGGGAACTTACTCTGGTTAATATTATTTATACTAAAAGTGTGTTGGCCTGTATATTCTGGCAATCAGCATGTCTATCCTCTTCCTCAAGTCCTTTGAACTCACACAATTATTCTGGTCAGCCATGTGTTAGGCAATTATCTTTTCCTGTGATGTCTTTGAAAAACTGTGTTCTGCTACTTACTCCAAAACTGCTACAAGTCTCTCTCCCAGGAGACATGACAAAGTTGAGACTCATTGATCATCTTCTAGGATGATGTGTCCATAACATAGCCTCTGACTGGGTAATTCCCAGATATTTACTCGGTAACCTCAGGACCTAAATAGAAGAGCCTCTTCTCTTGGACTGAGGTTCTGTTAGGTAAGAAGGAGCAGAGACAGAGTTTCAAATATATATTCCCATCAGTAAGGCAAGAGTGTAGTGGGTTTGTTCGCATTTTTTACCTTTAGTGAGATAAGAATAGGGAGGAATGCAAAGCAGGCTCCAAACTTTAAAGAATAGAAAGAAGTTTATTAATAGAACTAAAAGAAAAAAGAAATAAGAAGGAATTAAAGTAAAAAAAAACCCTTTTTCCTCCAGCACCTCCCTCTTTTACCTGACTCACACAAAGGACAACAGACTATTATCTTGGTCAGTATAAACCTTCAGAACACTTCACTTCCCCCCATCCTCCTCCCTCCTTCCACTTACAACACAGAGACACAAACTTAGGATTATTTCAGTTAGTTTACCACTCTATAATAGTCTTCCATCAGTTCATTTAGGGAGAGGAGTCTCTTTTGTCCATGCTATGGAGCTTTTCAACAAGAAACAGTCTTCTCATGGCCTCAATGTCACAGCACAACAGCCACCCAGGATGGTTTCCTGTTCGCATGTGTGAGTCCCTACCCTTGATTTCAGTTTTCTCCACAACCGTTTTCGAGGGTTCACTCATAGCTAATGGAGTACAGGTTTAAGGATGAGCAGTTCCAGAGCCAAGGTTCTCTTATTCTATCTCTAGGATCATCTTCATCTCTAGGAACAGAGGTCTTCTTCTTCTTCCCTGGGAGCAAAGGGTCTTCACCTCATCACTAACCCTCTCTGTTCAGGCATCTCATTGGATCACAGCCACTTCAACAATTACTTATTTCAACACAGACATTCTGCTGGTAGCTACAGTTAGAAAGCTCTTCCTCCCATGCTTATCATGAAATTCCAAGGGGGTCTCTAATATTAATCATAGTCCATCACCGTAGCTTTACAAAAGAATTTCAGCTTACTAGCATCTCCTCTATCTCTTCTCTCTGGGCTTCAGCTCTTTCTTCTTCACTGACTTAGGTGTCACTAATCATGGTGTCTATTCATGTGCCTTTGCCTTTCCTTTTCCCTCTAACCTGGGAAAGGATGGGTGTCTGTAGGTTTCATCTCTCTGGCAAACTTACAGCACTGAAGGGGTTAATCTTCCTGTGCCAGGACCTTGCAAACTGGAACTTATCTTTCGCTGGTGGTCACCTGATCTCTGCTGAGCGGCAGCTGGATGGAGTTGCTTCATGGTCCCAGCCTCAGTCAGGGGGGCAGTTTCGGCCATGCAGCTGCGGCTCCAGGATGGTTTTCTCCCGTCTGGCCCAGCCCTGCGCTGCTGCACCAGAGACTGATCCGGCCGAGCCGCGATGGAGCAGGGTCGTGGCCCGGCCTGGCCCCACCGGGCCACATGGACCACACTGGGGGAGGCTGCTTTAACAGAACAGGTGTGGCTGAGATCTTGCCAAGCCATGCTGCGGGCTGTGTCCCAGCCCCTGCCAGGCCAAGCAGCCAGGGCCCAGCCCGGCCCGCCAGGGCCGAGCAGGTCCCCCCAGTTACCTGTTCCACAGACCGGAAAGAAAG
Organism: Mystacornis crossleyi; assembly: GCA_013400655.1. Taxonomy (NCBI): domain Eukaryota; kingdom Metazoa; phylum Chordata; class Aves; order Passeriformes; family Timaliidae; genus Mystacornis; species Mystacornis crossleyi. The sequence continues at coordinate 39,561 of VYZQ01006441.1, read as the reverse complement.
AAAGAGATTCCCACCTTGTCTGTCTTTAAATGATGTCTTTACAGAGGTGCAACCAGCTTCTGAGTGGCTTAACAGAGCTGTCAATATTCAAATCAGTCGATTGATTGGTTCTATCAAGTTCTGAAGGAAGTTACAACAGCTCTTTGCAACAAACATCACTTCCTTGGCTGGTGGGAAAAAATTTTTTTTTCCTTAACTAAAACTCCAAGCTGTGCTAACCCATGACAGGATGGGTAGGGATAGGGAATGAGTGAGCCATGGAGTCTGTTGTTTTTCTCCCATGTGGGAAGCTGCTCAACAATCAGACTTCCTTTAAGTGTGTCAAGATCACCACTCGAAGTAAAGACATTCTCAGTATCCTAAACTCTACCAGTAGATTAAAGAACGTATACTGTGGTCCAAATAGCAAAAATGAGAGGGAGGAATAGGAACTGGACAGTCAGGGACATGTGCATTGTTTTACCTGTGCATGTCTTTGAGAAAGAGAATACTGGAAGAAAGCAATTTTGTTTTCTTCCCTTCAGAAAGGTGACTGTGATTAGAAATGCCCATGTGGACAGAGGTAAGAGGGTGTCCATATTGCTCCTTAATTTCTTCATTATCTCTCACCCAGTAACCAAATTTCCTCATTTCTTTTCACCAACCCCATCTCAAACCTCAAAATTCTCTGCCATTCCATCCCCAATCCATCTTAAAATCACCTCCTAGACCTCCCATTTTTCCCTATATAGAAACCTCCTCTGAATATGCAGCCCTGCACCCAGACACTGCCTTGGCAGATGCCGTAGTCCTCTTGTGCGTACCCATGCCTGCTTTTTCTACTGTTCTATAAGCTGAACACAAGTTGCACATATATCAAAACAAAACTCAGAAAAAAAGAGATGGCAACAGGAACATGTGCAGGATAAAATATATGTGCTGTAGCTCAGTGTTGTGAAAAATGTCTTCCTCCTCATGGGGCTCAACTCTGAGTTCAACATCTGCTAGGCTACTTAGCTCTTTAGTGGACACTGCATCATTGCTTTACCCAAAAGAATACCTTCGCATGAAAACAGGGTTATCTTACAGTGATACTTGCTCAATATTTCTACCTCCTTTCTGGCAGTCTGCAGCCTAGGCATTTTTTAATTAGAGGTTATGTCTTTATCTTCCTGTTTAATCCTCGTGGATTTCCATTAATTTGTTTATTTATATTTTAAAACTTTTTGATATTTTGACTTCTACAGCATGTGGCAGGAGGGAGTTCCACAATTTTTCCTAAGAAAACCACTTCAGTCAGAAGTACAAGCTTGACCTCCATCATGACACTAGAACCAGGACTGCAATGAGTGTATGAGGGAAGCCAAGTTTAGTTTTATCCATTTGTGGTCCAAGCTGTACACTATGAAATCAAACACACGGGATACAGAGGTAGTAAGTGCCATGCTATCTGGAGAGATCGAGGTCACAACCTTTCATTAAAAAAATTACTCTGTGCCTTAACAATATTTGTCGTGCGGTCTCCCAGCTACATTCAGCTGACTCCAAAAGCTAGTTGTTAAAGGAAAGCAAATATTTCTTTTTCCAAGACTGGGAAAAGGAAATGTCAACTCAATGCATGTCTCAAAAAGCTTCTCTCCTGGTGGGGTAACAAAATCCTGCAGCCACATAGTTGCTGCTTAAATAGTGGTTATAAAGTGGTTTTTGTCAGTCACTTGGAAAATGTAACCACCTTACCAAGCACTGGTGAAGCTAATAAAAAGGGAGGAGTGGGTTGTCCTGGAATTCCTCAAAAATCCCTTCAAATATTTGTATTATTGTTGGATTCATTTTAAAGTCCCCTGCTTGACTGCTCAGAGCATTTCTGCTCTCTAGCCCCTCAAATAACGGTTCAGACAGAAACTCAGTTCCTCTAAGTTTTTTTCTTCTTTTCCGACGGAAAAATGTGAAGACAAACAACTGCCGAGGATAAGCTGTTTCTTATCTTCATCTTGTAAACCTCCTCCAGGAAAGCTAATTACAACATGTAAGACAGGGCAAAGAAGCACCAGAAAAGGAAAGGAAAAAGAGGCCTTGAAACCCACAAGCAGTCAGAGGAAAGTCCTGGCCTTTATAGTTCCCGTCAACAGCAGGAGAAGCCTGGAAAAGGTTGTACAGTGAAATCTGTGGCCCTGTGATTCATTACTTCGTGGGAAGGTTTAACATAGCACAGGAGGCTGAGGAGCCCCAGCGCTTCTGTGGCTGGAGCAGAGCTACTTGATCTTGTGGCAGTTGGACGGCGCTCCAGGATCACAACCTTTCCCAGGCAGCAGACCTGAGCTTCAAGTACCTAGACTTTTCTGAAAGAAAAGAAACTGACAGAGTTGCAGCGTCCCTGCTGCACCTGCACTCTGGCATGGCTCCTGGACCTAGGGTCCATGTGGCAGCATTTGGGAATCATAGCACTGAGGGACAGCAGAAGGCTACTAATAAAATAAAAAGCGGGTTTACTGTGAGTGCTGTCAGCAATATGGTGGTAACAGCCATACTTGTTTGTGGACCTTCGTCCAGGATATTTTTGTCTGGTGTGAGTAGCTTTGTGTTGTTTCCTGGCTGGAAATTAGGTGAAGTGCAATTACATTATGGTGTTATTTTCATCTGAATCTTTGAAACCTCAGGTGGTATGATATATTTCTACCAGGAAATAAAGGGTACTGATTTTTGAAAATCATCTTGCTGTGTGGGTAACCCTGGAAGAAATTACCCTGAGTCACACTTGGGTGCTTGAGAGCTCTCAGCATTGGGGACCTCACCAGAGAGGGCAGAGGGTGGAATTCAATGTACAGATTCCCAGGGAAAATCAAGCATCTTTCCCTTGTATCACAAGATTTTCCCCCCAGATTTACAGCATGTTTATTTTAAAATAAGATATTGAAAAATCATTTTCCCTTTTACTTATGTGTGAGGATCCTGTCCCAGGTTTTCCCTTTCTCCTTCAAGTGCTGCTGATGAGCCAGACAGCTGAAGTAGGAGGTGTGAGCTTGGGCAAACCATTAATATTCTGGTGCTTCTGTTTTCCCTCTTGTATGAAAACACCATAGCAATTCTTACCCAGCTAACAGTACATTGAGGGGATTATTATTTTCCAAGGACTGGTGATCTTCTTGGTCACTGTCTGCTGAATCAGTAACAAGCCTTCCTCACTTTTTTGTGCTTTTCTGTTTGTTCTGGTTTTGTTTCTCCTTTTTATTTTTTCTAGTATTTTTTTCCTTTATTCAAGCCAGTTCAAGTTCCTGCAGTACTTTGTAGCCTTCTTTTACTTTTCACCTTTAACATTTTCCATTTCAGGTCATCATTTTTAGTCTCCATTTCAGCCCCCATTCAGTCTGAATGTGCAGTCTCCTCCAGTTCCACAGACTCTGTACCTTGTCCATTTACTCCCACTGTGGAATTTGTCAGATTGCTTTGAGAAACACCCAGCCCCAGTGATGGTGAACCATAGCCCCTTCCCCAGCCCAGCAGTAACATCCGCAAAGAATTCCCCTCTGCTAGTGAGCCATGGTGACCTCCCCTTCCTGAAGCCATGCGGGCTGTTTTCTGTTCATCTGCTCTTTTCCAAATGTTCTCCCTTTCGACTCTTAAAAGAGTTTCAAAGGCTTTTGCTCACAACTCATGTCAAACTGACTAGTGTGTAGTTTCCTACTATGTCTCTATAGGTTCACTTTTAAAGTTATGCCATTATACATTAGTCATCCTTTTCCCTCAGAGACCACTTCTGAACTCAGTAAACTTATGAAAACATCTACCAAAGTCTCTCCAGTTCCTACTGTTATTCCATTCAGTATTCTCTGATGGCCGCAGCACCGGAGTCCAAAAACCTGGTCCTGTGGAAGGTCCCCAGGCACGTCTCATCTTTATTACAGCCTTGGAGTTCAAAGAGTACATCTAGAGGTGCCAAAGAATTGTTCTGGCTTTGCACAACTGTTAGTGACCCCAAAGACTGTTCAGAGAGCATCTGAAATACAATTTCTGTTATTACGAACACAGCAGCCTCCAGAGAGGTGCTGTAATTTACTCTGGGTTTCTTGTATCTTCAACTACATCACAAAGCAGTAGCTAAATATCAATTCCTTAGCAGGACTCCAATGTTGCTTTTTCTGTCCAAGTAATTAATTTACCATCTTCTCTTGTAATTATTTACATCCATGACAATTTGAATTCTGCCCTTTGGTGACATCAAAAGGAGACAAAAAATTGTTGTCACCTGAGATCTTTGCCAGGTTGTTTGATTTCTCTACTTCTGCAATTTCCTATAGCCTGTTCCCACATTCACTATGTATTTCCTGAGTTTATTACATGTGTTTTTGGAAGAATCACCATTCCTTTGTTATGCCTTCTGCTACTGAGATGTTCTCTTGCCCTTCATTCAAATGGACTTGCCACATGGGATTTCCATATCAGTGCTGTTTTCTATCTCAGTATTAACACTTCTGCTTTTACAAATAAATATTTATATTCTACAAGATATTTTCCCCTGGTATTTTCAAATATGAATTAATTTAATAAGAGAACCTATGAAGCAATAAGAGGCTATAAATAAAATTCTAAAATTTATAGTAATGGATGAGGTTTGGAAACATGCATTTTAAATTTGGGATCAGTGGGAGAAAGGAAGAAAAGCAGAATGTCCTACTATCAAGATTTGTAATGAAAAATTACTTTGAATATTAGTTTTTTACTGAAAGATTAACAAGGATGCATACTGGATATTAAAAGAAACTCATTTTCCATCTATACTGCAGTAACTCCTTTTCATTGCTTAGCACAGATAAAGGAAATCTTGACATAATTCCAGATAGTACCTCAGGACTTGAAAAAGGCCAATATTTTCCAGACTAGCATTGTCTTGGGCATCATGCATCTGCCTTCATGGAACTCGGCAGATGTTTACGTGTCTTACCTGTAACCTGTCCCAACATCACTTATAGAGGAATATATTTGGAAATTATTTCTGCTCTGTCACTCTGTTTATCTTTGACTAAGACAGCAGTGATTGCATGGCCTTTGAGGGCTTTCTCTATTTTTGGATACATTTCTGTACTGCTAGGTGGTTGGGGAAGGCAGGATGTTTGTCTTTTTTTTGCTTCTGTTTTTGGTAAAAGTCAGTTTGAGTTCAAGGCCAGACGGCACATGATCTTGGAAGAAAAACTAATGAAGATTATTAAATACACAAGCACCATATCCTAATCAAGAACTCCCAAACTGAAAATTGTTGAAGACTGGGACACTACTAATGGGAAATTTCAAATATGCTTGTCTTTCTTTGTCTTCTTTAGGCATCCATTCAACTACCACAGGTGGAGAAAGCATAATGTGTTCAACAGCCCTTTGCTGTGATATGTAATGACTTACTGTCATTTCTTTTAATGCAGATTTTTTTTGACAACACAAAATGGATTTGTGTTTACCTGATTACTACTCTCCCATGAGGAGAGCCATTCAGGTGCTTGACAACACTGTAGGTGTGTCCAGAGACATTCAGGACATTTTGACAGGGCAGTAAAATGTAATTAAAATCTTCCTTAGAAAGTCAGAGCCCGAGAAGATGATTTACAAGAGACTTGTGCCCTTCTGGGGAGGCAGTAGGAGGCTGGGTAGGTCACCCGCTGGTGCCGATGATGTGTCTATTTAGGCACTCAGATCTCCCCTGAAGGCTTTCAGTGTAGTCAAGAAAAGTATGTACCCTAAAAGGTGGGATTTACCCAGGGTGTCTTAGGTATGCATCTCCAGATGGAGTAACTCGCCCAGATCATGTCTGCCTCTATGTGTTAGAGGGATTAGAGGGCTCCTGGATAACTACCCAGAGATGCAAAGTTTTGGGACGGGAATGCCACACACCATTTCTTTTGCCTCCTATCTTCTATCAGGGTTGACTCTGTTAAGAAGAGAGAAAGAAACATGCATCTGACTCTCAGGCCAGATTCATAGGTTGCCTTCCTGACATAGCAGTCCCAGCTGGTCACTCTAACCACACTCTGGCTGGCCAGATACATGATCACTCCTTCCAGTTAAAATGTGTAGGTGTGAAATCCCACCAGGTAGCATCAGTCAACAGAAAATGCTTGTTTTGATAGCATATATTATCAATATACTCACTGAATCTTTCCCAAAAACATTGAATTGGAGCTCTGCTCTAGGTTCCTGCTTGCAATGATGCATGTACCTATTTATTGACTTCTTCGTTGTCAGTCTCTTCTTCTCCTATGTATATATACATACATAATTCCATATGTATATATTTATATATACACATTCAGAAGAGATTTTTTCTTCTTATTTTCAGCAGCTGAATGGAGACAAACAATAGAACAGAGACCTTAAAGAACTTTTAATGCACTGCACGCTACCTGCAGCCACCTCTTCAATAAAAGTGAGATCTGCTTCTGGATTGCATCCTTATGTGGAGTTCCAGTTTCCAAATCCGCCTTTCAGAGACTCCCTGAACCTGGGATGGTCACGTTTTTTTGCTGCTAAGTCTTCCAAATTCACCATCTGGCACCTCTCAGTGCTGGAGAGTCAAGGTAGTTGTCAGCAGCAATGCAAATCATCGTTGTTTTGTTAAACTAACCTATAGTATATGCCCTCCTTTTTTGTTTTTTTTTTTCTTTTCTCTTGCTTCCAGAGGGTATAAATAATAATGTTTAAAAATGAATAAACACACATGCAAAGACATATAATATCTCAGTCACATTCCAAAGTCCTTGCTCAGGTTTTTCATTCATTTACAATGCCAATAAAACTCCAACTGAGGTGAATATGATTTTGGTAGACTAAAAACTGAATCAAATTTGCAGGAGAAATTTGGAAGAAATTTGCAGCAGCAGCACTGGCAATCCAACTCAGAATGCTTATTAAAAGGAAAGCTGAACTGCCCTTTGGCTTGGAAAAAGAAGTCTATTTTGAGCACTTGGCTTTTTTTCCTCCCGTCACTCTGTCCTTCCTCAGTTGCAGCATAATCATTAGCACTTACAGATAAAGTTCTGAAAATCTGGTCACACCCGCTACCTTTCACCGAAACGATGAGAAGTACACCTCTGGCGAACTAGTAAGTTCTCTATCATCAGACAGACAGGAAGCCCAATGGATCTTTGCTTTCAGTAATTTTTGGACAGTGAGAGGGCTGGTTCATTCACTGGTTTGGTCAAACAGCAGTCATTCCAAATACCATGTTTGCAAACTCCCTTGCAAAAAGGAAGGTTCTTCAGGAAAATCTGTTGCGGACAGGCTCATAGTGGAAGCTGTATTTAGCTCCTGTGGGTTCCTGCTGCCTGTGACACTGTGAATTAGCTTGATGAGCCACTGCGGAGTGCTGGAGCTGCCATCCTTTGTCCCCTGGGACTGTCACTGTGTGAAGTTTTGATCTCCTCCTACCTAACAGGCAGATGAGATTGTTTTCTCAGATACAAATCTTTGTTAATTATTAGCAGAGATATTTTTAAAAAATTAAATAACAAAATGTAATCTTGGAGAAGTGTGCACTGCCACAGAAGCAGTTAAGGATCTGTCTGGAGATCTTTGAAATTTCCTGTTAGTGGGATTTCCACGCTGATACAATCTAACACTTTTTGGGGACTGTGTACTTCTGTTCTGCTAGGATATCAAAATTATCAATCTCTTGATTATAATATTCATGATACTCAAGCAGACCAGAATGAGCACTAAAATGTAATTTAATTTAACCATTTCTCCTTTCGTATTTCCAAAGTTGCTGATGCAATATCCTGGTGCAGTATATCCTATCATTATCTCTCCATTTTGCCTTCACAAACTGAATAGTTTTTCCTTTTCCACTTTTTTCAGACCCATGGGACTCATTCTGACCGAAGGTCTGCCACTATAAATTCAAAGTACTGCCACTTCTTTACCATTACATGTTTGCACTGATACACATCATAGCAGCCTCCGACCCTTGGCATGGCTTATATTCTTCCTGGTGACTTTTCTGTTATGATCTCGCTGTGCCCTGTGCGTGACTGATTGCTGCAGCTCACTCCTGCCAGGTCCTCAGGTTCCTCCACCCAAATCGTCCTCTGATGACATTCCTGCTAATGAAAGGTATGTGCTGCAGACTGCCCTCCTCCTGCACCTCTGCCCCATCTTCCCTTTATCCCTCAAAAGGGAAACCTTGAGAAGAACTGAAGTAAAAACCATGGGAGACACAGGGAGGAGGAGAGAGCCTGAGGTTCAACAGCTCCAAACTAATCTGTCAACAAAATCTCATTACACTTATATATGGTAAGTATCTCATTGTACTACCAAGGCAAGCCCATCCTTGCCCCACATTGTTTAGCTACCAGAACTTTTGTCCCTGATCCCACCACCTCCTTCCTAATGCTGGATGGTCACAGCCTTTCCCTGTCCACTTGGGGAAAGGTAGGGAACCAGAGGGGCCCAGAATGCCCATACCTAACTAGTGGGTTTGTGGTTCTAGACAGAGGAGAGGAGTGAAACAAGTTAATGTGGCAGTTTTTAGAGTGGAGTATGGTGCATATTGTTGCTCTCAGCTTTTGTTCATGCAGTTCTTAGTGCTGAGTAATATGTCAGTTTGGTATCACTGCAGCTACACATTTAGCAGCTGCCTTTGGAGCTTCAGACCGAAAGATTCAGACTGACTGACAACCAGTAAGGAAAGGATCCAGCTTCTTTTCAGTAGCATATCATCTCTGGCACCAAATGCATTTTCTATTTCACATTGTCACACATCCTATTCAAAATGAGTGCCAGGCTCTGTGAAAGAAAAACTTTCTGTTTTGCACCAGAAGATCCTGAATGTAACAGGAAAACTCCCAGTCTGGAAGGAGCCCTGGTGATTGCTCTGTGAGGCCAGAAGGGAAAGTGTAAACCTGATGAGCTAAGGGGTTTCTCCCTTTGTCTTCAAGTCGCACCAACTCTCTGATATCTGATAGTGGATTTTTTCACTTAGCAAAACCCATTGGTAGCAGAGGGCAAGCACTTTTAAACATGGTACATTTGTCTCATTTAATTAAAAATTAAAAAAAAAATTCAAACATTAGTGAACCTCAAAAAGGAGTGAGCTTAACAATTTTTAACATGGCTTCTCTTGCTCACAAGCCAAATGACCTTTGTGGAGGAAGCCAAGAAATTGATTAAAATAGCTGTTTAGTTTTGTGTTCAGTGCGAGCATCTACTTCAAAACCTCCTAAAGAGAAGACACATGTTCTGATCTAGTCATTGAATACAAGAATTTATTAAACTTTTATTTCTTGGTTTATGCATCCATGAAATACATGAATGCACTAGTCAGCTGAAGGTTTATGAATTTGGTTTATGAAAGGGCTAATGTTTTTTGAATCTTACATTACCTAATGGTTAAAGCTAATCCAGAATGTTGCTGAATATGTCTGAAGCCACAAGTAAAGTTGTTTTTACGTCTGGCCCTTTTGGGAAGGTAGACTGTCTTGTTTTTTTAGACTAAACTGGGTAGAAAAAACTGTTTTTACATATGAGATTTGGACAGACATTTTTCAGTTTTCTTTCACTGCTGTTGTCTTAGGTTGCATACAGATTTAAAAAAAACCAAAAAAGCAAACCAAACAAAAAAAAACAACAACTCTGACTGAATCCTGCACTACAAACAAAAGGTCCTAAAGGATTCAGTGATACACTGTGATTTATTGTTCCCTATAATTTATAAATATGGTATTCTTACTGTCTCAACTATGAAGATATTGCATTAATGCATTTTAAGAAGATTGCCACATGAGCTGTATGTGTATCCACATAAATATTATTTGACTTTTAATGCAAGGGTATGGAAAAACTAAGATGCTGCTGAGATAAGACATCAGTGCTGTACCTGGAAGAAACTTCTGCAGACCAAACTTGGCCCAGTTTCCAGTTTTATTGAAACCAGATGCCTTTTCAGCATTTAGCTTCAAAATCTGTGGTGCTTTGTCCAATCTGTGGCCCCTGGGAACTGCCGTCACCCAAGACACACCATGGGAGGGTGTTCCAGGGTCTGCTACCACAGTGGTGCAGAAATGATGGGCTTGATGCAAAAGTCTTCCTTTTTGTGTAATTTGTAAAAGCATTTAATTCCATGGGAGAGTTGTCTGCAGGAGATAGTAACTGTAGTTTCTCTGGATATTGGAGGATGTGTCTGGACAGATGTTTGGAGACAGATTTGCATGAAACCCTTTGCAGTCCCGTTAAGACACCTTGCAAAACCCAGGGCTGAAGCTACACAGGGTTTGGGAGGAATCCCTGTGGCGCCAGAACTTCCCTCCCACCTCTGCAAAGGGTATCCCAGGGCAGAGGAAGGCACTGGCCTGACTTGGCTTCTCCCAGCTGCCATATGGTTCCTCAATGACTGTGTCCAGCTGCCACAAATTAAGGCTGTCCCTTGGCCTCAGACTGCTGGAGGCTACCCTAGAACTGGGCAGGGAATCAAAGGAGCGCATCCGACTGATGCCCCAATTGTACTCTGCCATGGCAACTGCTGAAGTCCCTGTATTTAACTTGGATGTGCATATTTGTATGCAACAGAGCTGTCCAGTCTAGCAGTACTTGTGAGGCTGAAACAAATGTTGGTTAACTTTTTCCCCCCTCTTAATCTGTTCCAATTTTACATCCCCACCTGTCTCCAGAAACAGGTAACTTCACTTACTGCAGAAAGCTGTTCTTGAGGTGTGCTGGTTTGCCAATGGAAACTTTAATAAGACAGTTTTCTCTCATGGGACTTTCCTCTCAGGGTTTAGCCCTTTTGGTTTTTGCTGGTTTTGGTTTTTTCCTCCTTGCAAGTAATGGCACAATTACTCATAGGTTACACATGAGAGAAAGCTGCTGTGTAATGGCCTCGTTTTGAAGGTACAAAGAATGAGATAATTGATATGTAAATTATAGTGGTTGTCACATCTGTAAGATTGAATGCATCCTACATTAATACAAGTATACTGAGGCAGAGGGGTAAAATTCCTTGTCAGAGATATGCAATAATCACAGTAAAACTAGCACTTAGGGAAAAGAAGACCTGCTTAAAGGAAAATTGTGATGGTGTATGACCCAAAAGCCTATCTGCAACATGAGATCAGGGCATAGGGCTGCATCCTGGCTTCCTTTCAGTGGACATAGTCACAGTTATTGAAAGGAAACATTGCCGAAACCAGGTATGAAACTTTCTGGATCCTTATTCCATTTTGCCTTCTGTATGGTAATATAGAGGACCAACACATACCATAATTGTTTTCAAACCTGGAACAGTTGCCACAGGGTTCTAGCTCAAGTATCTAGGTTTTTCTATACTGTACTTCATCAAAAGGAATCATTTAAGAGGGAAGTAATACGATGCATAGCTTGAGACACCAAGGCTAGCAAAACATAAGTTTAGATGTGTTTATTTACATTTAGGATACTGTCAGCAAGACAGGAGGAAAAATAGTCCACAAAACTTGTGAAAATGCTGAATATTATAGTCACAAAGATGAACACATTATGATTTTCAGCATTCATACTGTATGCATGCATTCTTCTACATCTAAAACACCTCAAGTCTTTCCCCCTCCAAAAAAAAAAAAAAAGAAAAGAAAGAAAACCAAACATCTTTTACCCTTTCCCTATCCAGTGCTATAACACTAAAGTGAATTTCACCCCTATTGGTCAAAATTTCCATTTCTAAAAGTGCTTCTTTATCTTCTTATTTGTTCTGCTTCCCCTGGCTGAGTTGCTCTGAGAGGGAAAAAAAAAATCCTTTTTATGGGTTACATTACTTATGCAGCAGGCATGAAACTGCAAACACCTGGTAGAGTTTCCCTTGTGTGAGCTGCAGCCTACCTCAGAGTACTTTGCAAACATCTGAAACTCATTCTGTGGATCTCAAAGGCCCTCTCCATCACTGATTGAATATTTTTATGAGATTCATTATGGAACAGCTGTGATTGATACCAGTGATCACACAATAGAGGCTATTAATGTTTGAGATGTGGTCTCTGTCATCCAGAAGAATAATTATTAAATTAAGGTAAATACAACATGTATCCCGATTCCACACGCATTACGCCTGTTTTTGGCAGGAAACATCTGGATGAGGTGATGCTCGCTGTAGGCATGGGGATGGTTGGAGTATTGGCTCACAAGGATGTTAATTTTGGCTAGTGAACTGAGAAGTAAAATATCTGAAAGAATTGCAAAATTAATATCAGATTTAAAATAGCTAAATAAGAACTGAATAGACAACAAAGTATTCTGTGACTGTTCTTCTGCCCTTCTGTGCATTTTCTGAAATATTTTATCTTTGTTGTCAGGAAACCCCCCAATTTTTCCCATGCCAAGCACTCTGTAGGATCTGTGTTATCACCTTATACTTGGAAACCCCATGCCACTGTCACTGTGGAAAATAATAATATTTTTTGGGTGCAACATGAGTGTCTCTTTCAAGAGACTCAGACACAGACACAGTATAAGTACCTGTGGAATTTTTTGTGTGTCTTCGTGTGTTTATTTGCGCACATCTGTGCATATGTAGCGCTGTGTGTAGGGTGTGTAGGATGAGCGTGTGTGTGTGTGTGTACCTCAGAACTTCTGTTAAGTGAGTAAGACTGTCAGACAAGGGCAACATGTAAGAAGACGGTTTTCATACGAGGGGAATCAGCAAGCAATCTACTTCATAACTGAAAAATAATCTCTGGTATCTGGAACACAGCCACTAGCAGCTGAATGGTGCTAGACGTAACACCAGATTAATATGAGGGGCACTTTTCTGCAGTAGCACCCTCTGAAGGAGTCCATAAAAATGTATATTGAAAAGAAGAGAAAACAAGAACTGAATTTTTTTCTTGCTGGATTGCACCTTCAGTAGTTCTTGATATTTCGTCTCGGTATTCAGTAAGTACTATAGTTTGCAATGGGTTTGTCACATGCTGTTTCAACTAATTAATTGATCACAAACTGGCTGTGTATTTGGGATCTAAAAATCACCACTGTAATGAACTTTATTGCTGCTGCTTGTATCATATTTCATGGTATTGCCCATTTAAAATAAAACTGTCCAGATTGTTTCATCTCAATGGAATTATGTTGTTTTATACCTGGTGGATTCTATATGAGTAGGACAGAGAACAGAAATTGTGGGGTTTTTTGACTGCTCGATCCTTTGTTGATAGTTTTCCTACAATCTTTTTTCTGTCTAATCAAGTGGATAGCATTAAAAGACTAAGACACATATTCAGAAATTATTAAAAAGGGCAAGCATCTACCTTTATTCAGATTTTTATAGGTAGACTCTGATTTTTTGTTGTTTCATATATTTTTTTGTTCTTTGAATCCAATGGCAGTAAGATCTGCAGTTATAAAAAATCCAGTGTTTTATTTATACAAATATCTTGCTAAGAAATGACAAATCGAATAGAGGGTTCATTGTTTCTAAAAGTGACCAAATTCTTCTTTTGGTTATATCTGTGTGACTGTATTGAATTCAGAGCTGCTCACTGATAGAGACAAAAATGTAGCTCGTATTTTATAAATGAATGAAGTATTTTACCAGGTTCTCCTTTCCTTCCTGTGTGAGTCAATTACACAATACATTCAGAGACTTGCTCCAGCTGGGGCTTTACACAGTAATCTGCAGTACTCATATGCCAATCTCAAGTTTATATTAGAAAGAATCTTTAAACAGTTTTAAGTTCAACAAAACAGAAACTCAGGGTTCTGTGTCAGAGAATTAATCTTTTTCCAGATGTAACAGAATCTGGTCATCATAGATGATCTCAGTTTATGCAGCTGAAAACTGCATTTCTTTTAAGTGCAATTATGCTTACATTTTACATTTGGCTAAATTATATCTCTTCTCTGCATGTACACTACTAGACGTGACTACAAATCAACGTATGGGTTTTCTCTAATGCAGAGAAAGCCCAATTATGGCAAGGCTGAATGGTTATTTGACATTTATATGAAGTACAGATATCCTAAGGTATGGAAAATTATCATTATTTTCGGATGGGAAATACCTGGCAGACTATTGAACACGATCTGTGAAAACCTTTGTTACACAATGCAACACTCAAGTTTTACATTGCTTTCAAACATTAATGTTGGAAAAAAAATTCAGAGAGAAAAAGCCTTGCATGCTACTTCTGTGTGTTTTTTAAAGACAATCACATCTTTTTGCTGTGCATTCTACAATGCTTTTAATTTGCAAGATCCTTTTGTACAGGTGATTGCATCCATCAGCATTTGAATTTCAGTCGTAAGACCCCAATCACCTTAGCAAATATACTTGTGCAAGGTTGTGATGTTAATATCCAAAATAGTCCGCCTAAGAGTTATTGTCTCCAAAGCTTCTCTAATATCCTAGAATTATGTGGTCGTAAATGGTGGATGGATAGGGTGTCTTCTATAGCACTTTTCTGCTGGTGCCTTGGAGGAGCTGAATTGCTGCTGAAAGAAGCCCAGAGGAATGTTGTCTCTTACCACACGTGTATGGGTGCTGTCGGCAGCCAGCCGAACACAGTTTCCAGCTGACAAAGGAGTCATCCACCCTCTGGAAATTCTGGTGTTAGCACCTTCTGTGTTTTGACCCATAAACTGAAGGACCTTGCTTTTCAAAGTGCTCAGCCTTGCAAAACACAGTTGTTCTTATTCAATGAAGTCCTAATGAAGGCAATAGGAGTTGGCTGGCCAAACCCAGAGGTCCAGCTCTGGAGGTCTCTGGTTTTCTTGGGTGTTGTCCTTTGATTCAAGTCCTGTTAATACCACTGTGACTCTGTGTTGTAGTTGAATTTGGGAAGTTGTGAGTGTGTTAGACATACAAGCTGTGTGGATGGAAGAGATTTGAGAGGGGAGGCCAAAATTCTGTACCTAAAGAGCACAGTCTGAGAGTCAGTGAGCAGGGCTGTGGGCCCTGGGTGCTTTAGAGCCACTGATGTCCCATGCTGCCTTTCCCACACTTCTGTGTCCTAGGACAACTCCACATCACCAGATAAGGAAAGTGATATTGCTTCTGCATTTTTCAGTCATACTTCACCGGAAATCCATGCTGTGCTTTCAAAACCTCCAGCTCTGAGTGTGCATGTTTCTCTAATGTAATTACATTTACAAGATGATTTCTTAAACCACCTGAGATGAGATCATATCCACACCAAATGGACAGGGAGAACTTGCTTTTTATCATAGCAACCAGCTGCTTGAAAAGAGTTCTCTGTCAGTCATCCTTTCAAAAATCCTACATGATCTCACACATTTGTGCCCCTTTTACTTAGCTGTGTGCTCTTTTAACGTTTCATTCATTTTTATCTTATAGTATATGATTCAAAGGGAAACGCAGCACAGAGGGGCTGCAGATTACCTAGAAAGGCCTGATGGTATGCACTGCACTGTGCCTCGGAGGGTCGTGTTGAGTTTGAAGTGAGATTCGCACTTCTCACAGCAGAGATGAAAATTCAGTTACAGTCAAACCTCTTCATTCCAATGGGCCTAAGATAAGGATGCCCAGAGTTAAGCATGCAAATATGCTTTATCCAAAGCTTTAACTTAAGAAAAGATAACAGAGAAAAGGGGAGTTCATACCAGAACGTATGAATATTTTTATCATATCAGTCTGGATTTTTGCTCTCATTTTCTGTCTTTTTCTGATTTTGAGGCAGAGAGCTATTCTGCTTCCACATGTGTA
Source organism: Mystacornis crossleyi (assembly GCA_013400655.1). Classification (NCBI taxonomy): domain Eukaryota; kingdom Metazoa; phylum Chordata; class Aves; order Passeriformes; family Timaliidae; genus Mystacornis; species Mystacornis crossleyi. The sequence goes on along the minus strand of VYZQ01006441.1, from coordinate 23,918 downwards.
TTTACTGTGTCTTACAGGAGTGTTCTCGGTGCTGTAAATAAACACCCCCCAACTAGTAGAACATCCCCATACCACTTCTGAAAACCTGAAACCTCATAGTAAAACCAGTCCTGGTGACCTCTCTCCATCCCATGTTTAGAGGGATGAATATTGGTGGTATTTTTTTCTTGGCAGTGATCAGCCAGCTTTTTTAAAAATCAGAAGAGGGTGTGTCTATATAAATAGAGCTTTTTTCTTATATTTACGTGTATGCTGGTGTTCAGAGGACTGAATTATAGCTTAGATATAATTCCTCTCAAGCTCTTCCAACTTGGTCTGTATTCTAAAAGCCATAATGTAGCATAGATGTGGACAGAAAATGTATGTGAATGAGTATATGCACAAATATGTGATATTGTATGCACTGCACTATGTTTAACACTGGAATTTAAGACATTAGTTTGCCTGTCTGTTATTCTAGTCTTCTGCTAGTGTCACTCCATTGTGATGCTTTACAATTCAGAGAAGCATCCATTATTTATTTTTATTCCCCTAGGTGACATGAGGCCCCAGGCTTTATTTAATACCTATCATCAGGCCCCGCAGTGAGTACGGAATTGTTAATTTCCTTGTAGGCTCACTTGTGAGCTGTTATGAGAGGAAGAGTTGGGTGAACATTTTAAAAATTGTGAGATTGGTATCCGAAATATGAGATGCAGTGGGACTGTCTCAATTTTACAGATGAGGAAAGGAGAATTGGGATAAAAAAATAAAAAGTCAATCCAAGGTATCCAGTAATTCGGGACAGTGAGCTTCAGGAGGACTTGGCAACTTTATACAATTTGAATATTTAATGCTTAGCTCTGGTTTGTTTTATTTTCTTCTGTGGAGGGTCAGACCTCCACCTGCATGATCTGAGTGCAGACGTAGTCACATCCCACTTAGGTGCTCACCATGACTACTTAGGCTGGTAGCATTTCTGGCATCCTTGTCTGGGCTTTGCAGACAACTTAGAGATAGGATCATGCAAGGACGGATTCATCAGGGCTATGTCAGGTGTCCACCTTAGGAAGAGGTGAAGGATGTACTGCAAGTATGTATACTTCTCCATGGTCTATGAAGGGCATAAGGGCCAGTAGTTCAAGGCTGAGGCCCCAGGTCAGCTGAGGTGAACTTTTCTCAGGGGTTGAATGTTAGCAATGTCAAAATTAAAACTCGAGTTCTTTCTATATAGATTTTTTATTATCACGTTAGAAACAGGTAGCAGTGTTGTATTACAAACAGAGTTTGGTATAATAAATATGTATCCATTTATCACATATTCTTTAGATATGTATACACATACACACAGATTTTGCAGCCATCCACATGTTTTTTATGTATGGACATTGAAACATGAAGGCATTTCTGAGAAATTGAAGGGCAACTAATGCAGAGCAGAACTATACTGCTCTTAAATTGAAATTTAGATGTTCTTCAAAAGGTTTTTATATGGAACAGGTAGAGTTTCATGTTAACCATTTGGGAAAACACTGCAAAGATCTTTATTACTGGGTATAAACCTAGGAATGTCTGCACAGCAATAGGATGGGTACATTTATGTATTGCTTTGTACAAGTATTTCCAGTGCCTTTGCACTCAATACGAGTGCATGTCAGATGTGAATTTTAATTCTACTCCTTCTTCCTTTAGTCACATTACAACAACAAAAGTTTTCCTCAAATGATTGCCTACATGGCTTGCAGACAGCTAGTTGAGCAACTTACAAGAAGGTGGTCTGGTTTCTTGATTGGCATGTACTGCTCTCCATGTCCAGAGGTCCAAGAAGCCGTTGTTTTTTTTTTCCAGCAACACAAGCAGAGGAAGTGTTAATCAGTAGTATTCTGTTGTCATTTACTTTCTGCAGTAGGTTTGATTGCGTTCCTTGACCTTGTGAAATTTAAATCTCCTGTACTTGCAGGCAATAGAAAGACAGCTATTGCTGCACTATTCATGGCGTTGTGGCTTGGTTTCTTCTTCTCCCTCTCCTCTTTTTCTCATTAACCCATCATCTTGCTGAGTGGGCTAATTTGTCTTATACTGCTCTCCCAGTTAGACTGTGAGCTGGGAGTGGAAATGGTAGCACTGACAAGCGCCAAGAGCAATCTCGGTGACTGTTAATAGCGGATATGTAAAACTTAAAGGGAAGTAAGCATGTAGCTGTATTCTCAGCAACGACCTTCCACCATGCCAATCCAGGTGCTACCTTTAAGTCTATTATCCTTCAGTTTCTGACTCCGTTTCATTTCCAAATTATTTCCATCAGATTTAGACATAGGATTTATTTCAGCTCTGCCCTTTGTTAAGCCTTTTAAAGAAAATTAAGGAGCATGACTTCCAGGAAGGTATTTCATACCATTTTTTCAGAGGGTTTACTAGTGTTGTGTTTACAATCTGGGTTTGTTTGATTCAGAATAATTTGAGGGAATATGGTGAAACCTCTTCAGTCAATGCTGACCAGTCAAAATGTAAAACCACAATTGTTTTTAGAGCTAGTATACAAGTGTACAGATTAATTTAGGGTTTTCTTCTAGACTAGCTACAGACAATGATTTTGAGGTTGCCTGCAGATGAAGATAAATATCTGAAGTGTTTACTCAGATGTAAGAATTAGCTGGTTTTTTATAACTAGTTGAATTGTAGGTACATAATTCCCAATTGGTGAATGCTGGTGTTGTTTTAAATATCCTTAATCAGAAATCGAGAAACTCTTGCCAACCATAGCAAAGACCAATTCTCTCCTCTCACTTCCCTGCAAAATGAAGAAAACCAAAACATATTGCTCATTGCTTTGCTTTCTTACCATTCTGAGGCCACGAGTTCCACAATCAAATGAGCTTCCTATAGAAAAGCTGTCTCTGTGTTGATTTTCCCTTGGATACTTTTCCAAATCACTGCATGTTCCCTGTTACTGAATATTCTAAAAAGGCTGAATATAAATTCCCAGACGATCTACTCTCATGGGTTTTATTTAATCTATTTTTAAATTATAGCACCTCTTGCTAATCTGTTATTGAGAAAAATGGATGATCTGTTAAAAATACCTTTTTTAAGCATTTAGCATTATAGCACTTATAACACGGTAACAAAGCATTGTAACACTTCTCAGGATTAAAGCATGCTCAGGTCAACGCTGAATGCTTTAAACACAAAATTGAATCTTTCCACCTGAAGCTTGTAAAGAGAATTACCTCTTTGCAAAGGGCTTTATTAATCCACATTGGCCAAACAGGGAAGACAAAGCCCACATTCTTAAATTATTTATCAATAAATGAGGATTTTTAAATTATTAATTAATTTATAATAATAACAACTATCTGCTCCATTGATTAAGCAAGGCAAAAGCAAAGTGCTTCCCTTGGATCCAAACAGGCGCAAAACTGAACGTGCTTGGTGCTGCTCTGTCCCATGGCACCTACCCATTGCATCCAGTGGGACACACCACACAAGCAAAACCTACTGCACTGAGTGCTCCTACAACTGATCTAATACCAAATATAGCTAGCAAGGGAAAATCTCATGCAAATAGGGGAAGATGTCAGAAGTGAAATCTAGGGTAGGAGAACAGTCCTGATCCTGGGTCTCCAAAACTTTCTATAGAGTTTACATACATTGCATGTGTGGCCATCGGATCTTTTTCAAAATCCACTGAGCTAAAAAAACCCCCAAAAACCTGAAGGAAAATACTTTTAAGGATTCCAGTATGTTTTGGAGCCAGATCTGTATTATCAGAGCAGTATTAATAGTAAAAACATCTATGTCCATGGGAAACAAAAAGCACTCATTTAGGAATCATTTTCCTTTACAGATTTCTCAGGCTGTAGCCTTAAATGCAAATTTCATTAGCATAGATGATAAAATAATACAATAAGATACCTTTTTTGTCCAGAATTCTCAGAGTAATAAAAAGAACAGTGGCCAAAAGTGCTTTAAATATATTAACATTTTTTTTTTTAACTCTGCAAGCCTTTGTTCTCAAGAAAGAAAACTGCTGTTTCACTTCCCTGAAGCCATTGGTAATATGATGCAAAAACATCAGAGAAAATCTAATCCAAGATAGGTGCAGTCCCCAAGGGAACATGCTCTTCTTTGTTTTATATTTCCATTGGAAATCTGGGAGATTTTGCATGCAAACATCTTATTTCATGGGGCTGCTTCTCAAATTGAGAGATTAAATCTAGCGCAGTATAAAGGCCTTTTCAATAAAGTGGGTTGCACAGTCTTCTGTTTACAGAAAATTGATGCATCATCTGATATGTCTGAAATTGCTAACTTCTGTTTCAGTAAAGCTGAAGGAATTTCAACCAGCCCATTATCTAATCAAGAAAAATATTTGCTTAGCATCTTGTCTTAAAGTAGCTGGCTGGCAAGCAGTGTTTGGGCTACTGTATATCACGATTCATTATAGCTACAAAATGGACTGATTTTCTTGAGAAAGTCATATTTGCAGAACTATCCATCATCCATAAAATGTTCATAAATGCCTCAAAAGCTACAAAACAGCTATTAAATCCCAACTTCATTTTGTTTTTTTCCCCCCCTTCATTTCATACACAATCAAAATTTAAATATATAAGTGATCATTCTTGTTGAGTGCCCATTGACTAAACTCGCGGCAGTAGCGACACTCAGTATGAGCCACAGCTGATTTCTCAGCCCTCAGAGCTTTATGTGTCCCCCGTGCCCGTTATTAACATACCTTCCACCAAGGCAGAAACCAGCTGAGTTTCCTCAGTCCTCAGCATAATGATGTGTCTGAATACATGCCTTGCATTCAAGCAAAATTGCAAACCAAGTTTTTCAGGGAGCAGGAGGGAAATGTGCCTGTTACTGTGATGCTGTGAGTGCGGACCCAGCAGTGCAGGGCCAGAACTTCTCTCCTGGCCCTTGGTGATGCCGCATCCAACATGCAGAGTTTAGGTCCTGCCAGATGGTTGTGCCCAGCAGCTGAAGCAGGAGTACCAACAGCTTTGCTTGGCAAATTTGTCAGGGTGTGAGCAACTGGAGAGGACAGTGCTGTGTAATATGTGGGTATGCTTCACCAGGTCTGCACACCTCAGGCAAACCTTTGTCACTGCTACTCTCAGTCAAGTCATACTATTTAAAACAAGCGCCAAAGAAACTTTTCAACCCAGAATGCAGAAGTGAAAGTTGACACAAGCATGGCTGAGAAGCAGGGCAGGTAACGTGTACAGGACTATGGTCCAGCATCTTTACAGCTGTCAGGACAGCAAACATTCTCAGCTGCATTTCATTTCCTACCAAGTAAGAAAGATAAGAAAGCTTTAATTAACAATGCCAACCTTTTCTGCAGGACTTTCCATTAATAGATCTCAAAGGCCTCCACTAATGAGTTAAGTAAAAAAAAGTGTACATCTCCTGGGTTCCCAACCAAGCCTCCCAGCACTGCTGCTTCCTTCCTCACCATTTTCCCCCTCTTTGGTTTCGTGGAGAAGAGCAAGTCTCGTATGCTTGCAGGGTAGGACTGTTGACACTCCTCCATGCCTAGAAGGGGCTTCCGTGTCCACTGAGGCAAGTGGAATAGAGGATATTTTTCTGGTTTTAGCTTTAAGAAATAAAAAGCTGATCCCTGCTCCCTGGAGGTGCAGTGAGAAATATATCCGAAGCAGAAACTGCTGCCACATACCTTCTACTAGTGTTTTCATCTCAAGGTTACTTCTATAAAGAAAAGTACTTTTCTTGGCAGACAAGCCAATTAACACATGGATTTTGAATTTAGATTTTAGATACTTATTTTAATGAGCAAACCAAACTTAATCCCAAATTCCTGTAATTTTGAACAGTTGCTATTTTGCAATTTATAGCAATACTTCTAGGTACCAAACTAGCACTCGGGCCTTAATGTACTAGGTATAGTGCAAAAACATAAAAGGAGATAAACCCTTCTCTGATGAGTTCCTGAGCTAAATACATAGGTTGAGGTGAAGAGAACATGAGATTATACGTCATGTGCAAGACAGGGCCAGTCATCTAGTTGACGGTCCGTGTGCCAATTCACACTGCTTCTTCTCTTGGGAGGACATTTACTTTCGACTAACAAGCTGCTACTTCTGCTAACTGTACCATCTGAAAACTATTTAATACAACAGAAATAAATTGGTCAAGTATCCATAATAAAAGCAATTAGAGCTAACAAGAGTGATGATAGCAGGCTGTCGCAGAGGCAACAGGGTCAGGATGGAAGTGCACCATGTCCTGCCCTTTCTGCATGAGTCCCTCAGAGGCGTAGATGCAAGATTGGCAGCAAGACTTCCCACACTGGAATCCCCCAGCCCTGGTCCAGAACAAAGCTTTTTTGTCAGCCTTGTGCTTCTTCTGTACAGCCACTGTGCACAGACACACCTATAGGTGTGTCACAGGCTATATCAGAGGCCTGGAAGGCACTGAAGTTCCAGGATATCTCATCTTCACTCCATGACTGGAAATATACCCCAGGGCCTTCCTGGTCCTTTCTCATTTCTCTCTGTCTTCACATTTTCCAAACAAAAAGTTTTTTTCATGTCTGCTAAGATGTGAGTAGAGAAAATATGAAGGTGCAGGTAGTGGGAGGGCTTTCAGGTGTCAATTCAGGTAAATATCCAAACAGCTGGGGAACCAGCGTCAAACCTTGATCCCATCTGAATATCGCTCAGAAAGTCAACCCTGGCAACTGCTCCTCTGAGTCTGATGGTGTAGAACTCCAGGCTGTCCTCTCCTCCTGCCAGCACCAGTGGTAGCCCCTTTTCCATCCCACTGAAGACTACTGATGCTCCATTTGCTGAGGAAGGGAAAGACAGGCAAGTTTTTTTCAGTGTAACACAACATTTTTGATAGTTTCATCTGTGAAAGGATTTTTGTGTAAATAAATATATACAGGATGCGAGGACAAGGGGTTATGAGCTGACTACTACCCAGGATCCTGTCAGCTCCTCAGGGAAAATCATCCACTGGAACCAGTGCCATGGGCTACCCAGCAAGGCCAAACCTCACACCAGGTTATGCAGTCACTCAGGCTCTCTTTAATCAATCAGAAATCTTTCCTGAGGCGGAACTGAAGCAAAGGCTTAACCCATTGTCAGTGGGCAGAACAGCAAAACCTCACAGGGTGAGAAGAGAAAATCCCACGTGTCTCTCACAGGCAGCTCCCTGTTTTGGTGACTGTTAACTTACGGCACTTCTTTTCCTTTGTTGCTGAAAATGTCAGTGATGTAAGAAAGGCTTATGGCCACCTCCCCCTCACACGCTGTAGGGTTTGATCCTTGAAGGAGATGGAAGTGATCCATGAAGAAGTGCCTCAGAGGCCGTTGCTGCTGTGAGGGGGAGGCTCCCTCCTTGACTGGGAGGTAACGCTAGGAGAGCTCACAGGCTGGAAATGGAGGATAAGATAGGAATGGAAGCCTGCATCTGGGGAGCAGAGGCTAGAGATTACTTTTTTATTATTTTATTTTAAACATATGTATTAATCATGACTCAAAGCAGGGATGGCAATGGGAAACTGCAGCTGGAATGGGTAAGGCAGGAGGAGGAGGTGATTTTTATTTCAGACATAAATTATGTATTAATTGTGGCTTGAAGGAGGGGTCAGTGTGGGAACCTGTAGTGCGGGGAAGACAAAAAGGAAAGATGATTTCAATTGCAAGTATGTTTATTGAAGTGTAACTCAAAACAGGGGCTGGATGGGAATCTGCAGCTGGAATTGATAGGGCAAAGGAAAATATTGCTTTGGCGGAGCAGTATTATTTTAAACACATGAATAAGTCCTCAGCTCAAAGCAGGCACACGGGTGGGAATCTGCAGTTTGAGGATGTCAAGTAACAATTGTGGGAGAGAAGATCTTTATGTCTTTTCAGGTGCATTCAGAGCTTGTGAAGGTTGCTGAGCTGACTTTGCTAGAGCTGAAACACCATCTGTTCCCAGAACTGGGTAATTCAGGATTCCCTAGCAGCCCTCCACTTCCCTGCTGGCTCTTGAGTGTCTGCTCGCCTGACCAATGCGGATGTGCCTACGTGACTGCTGCAGTGGAGCTCACAACCGGTAAGCAAGGCAGCGGGCTCTAAATGCAGCATGCAGCTCCACTCAGTGTGTCCAATTCTGCTCAGGAATGTCTGCAGCCACCACTACACCACAGTACAACTCAGTCTTCCTGCAAGGCAGCGGCTGTGTGGGTCATTGTGGCCTGTTTGCCCTTTGCCTGGCCTCCAGGTGGTAGGTCAGCCTCCACTGCCTTGGTAGGCGACCATCCCTCATGCTGATGATGAGTGATCACCAGGCCGTGGGCCTTCTCTGCAAAGAATGTCAGATGGAGCCAGCTGGGAGTGGGGCTGTGTGCTGCCTATGCCCACTCTTGTCTGGGCAACAGGAACAGTCATTCCCCTGGAATTAGCCTAAAGGAGCTGGCTGGTATGTTCTGGAAATCTATTTTGTTGGAGAAGGCATGTCTTTGAATTCAAACGGTGCACAGCAGTGGTTAGAAAGAGAATGCTAAGCCCATGGAAATGTCACTAAAGTGCTAGTGCCAATTAATATTCACGTATCTCAGAGACAACAGGCCTTTCCTGTCTGAAGCTCTGGTCTGAAGCCTTGTGTCTGGCCAGTATGTTCTGTATTACAGCCCTGAGCAGGAACATTACAGCTTCCACAGGTTGATGACTGTGAGATCCACTAAACACCATGGATTTTTGTCAGTGCGTCATTGCAAAACCATCTGTGCTGAGTAACTTTTCACTAACAAACTGTGAAGACTGTTCAGGGAGCTTCAGAACATAATTTTAATTTTTTTAGATAGTTAGCTTTGGTGTTTGCTTCTTTGTTTCAAAGAGTAAAAAAAAAAAAAAAAAAAAGAGAAATACTTAATTCCTTTGCTTCACATTCTTTTCATGAGGTGTACCAGTGTCTGTTTCCCTTCAGGCTCTACAGAACAGGTCACATATATATCTGTGCTGTTGCTTTCTTTTGAAATTCCCACAAGTGCAAACCCTCTTTACTCATACTGTGCATATTTGTGTACATTATGTATATTATATAATTAAGCTTTTGCTCTGTAAAAGTGCATGCTTCCCAGTGTGTAGGACACTCAGGAAAAGTTATTCCTGAAGGAGATTCAAAGTGCCTGAGCCATCCTGATATGAAACTTCCCAGTAGGCTCCAGAGCTTTTTAGTTACCTTATGCGACTGATGCTTGGCATGATGCTAAGTGGCGAAGGAGGCAGGAGTTCTTGCCACTTAGAGGAAGATCAGTGCTGTGCTCATCAGCTGTACCAGACTTTGCTTTACACATAATAGACCATCACTGACTGGTGAGCTGCAAATGAGAAACTGGTCAGAAAATCTGAGGAACTGGTCAGAAGGCTTAGCATCAGGTTATGCTGTTGACCACTTGTTATACTTGTGTGGTGCAAGTCTTGAGGTAAATGTTGAATTTACCTTAATTCATGCCAGCTGTGGGCACTCAGAAGCGAGGCCTTGAAAGGTCTCTTTTCCTCTGAGTGAGACAACAAATCTTTGCTGCTTTTCTTGGTCGAAGCAGTGTTGACATCCATCTTCCTTCCTGTCCTCTAATTCTCAGATCTGCTCCCATCCCAGCGCTTGGGACTGTTCTTTGCCTGTGTTAGCCTGCGAGATAATGTCAGGAAGAAATGGCCACAGTTTTCAGGCAACTTATTGTGCCAAACTCACGTTCCAGGCCTTGATCCAGTGTCACTCACCTTCAAAAGCTCATCCTGACTTTCTCCACCTCAGTGAGCAGGGGGAGACAACCTCAGGGGGAGACAACCTCACAGACTCAATATGTTGCAAAGGCTGCGCTATATCTGAGTCCTTACTTTAATGCTCAAAACCTTCCCAAAATTGCGATGAATTCTTAACAGTTTAAGCCATACTTTCTAGAGCTATTCTATGTCTTGTGAATAATTAGGGATTTCCAAAAATGATGATGAAACTGGCTTTCTTTTATCCTGGTCTTTCCTCATTTTCCACTTAAAAAAAAAAAAAAAAAACCAAAAACCAAAAAACAAACAAACAAAAAAAACCCCCAAAAGAGTTGAAGTTTTTTCTTATTTTAGGTTTCAACTGAAAGCTTGATTTTTTCCTCTCATTGCAAAACTAAGCAAATAGGGCAGAGAAAAACCACTTTCTTTTTAGTTTAATTAAGAATGAGTCAGCTGTGAAAACTGAAGAAAATTGAGTATTTCTTGAATTTCAGATCTTAGTAATAACTTCTTTCTATTGCAGATTCTCTCATTTTACTGGTTTTACTCATTCTACCATCAGACAAATTTCCTACTTTTATGTTACTAACTTTTTTGTTTCATGGACTGTAGTGGTTTGATTCGCATTTTCCCCTTTCTGTGAGATAAGAACAGGGAGGAATACAAAGCAGGCATCAAACTTTAAAGAATATAATGAAGTTTATTACTACAACTAAAAGTAAAGTGGAATAAAAAGGAATTAAAGCAAATTAACCCCCCTTTTTCTCCAGCACCTCCTCCATCCACCTGTAATATAAAGACACAAACTTAAAAGCAATTCAGCTAGTTTGCCCCTCTATAACAATCTTATGTCAGTCCATTGAGTGAGAGAAGTCTCTTTTGCTCAGCTATGGAACTTTTCCACAAGAACAATCTTCTCATGGCATCCACGTCACAGCACAAGCGCCGTCTGGGGTGGTTTTCTGTTGACATGTGAGGGTCCCTTTACCTTGATCCACAGCTTTCCTCACAACCGTGTTCAAGGATTCACCTTTAGCTGCAGGGGGTATAATTTTAAGGACAAGCACTTTTAGAAAAACAAAAGTTCTCTTCATCTATCTCCAGGATAAA
>VYZQ01006441.1:1590-12920 GCA_013400655.1 Mystacornis crossleyi | reverse complement strand
TAGAGCTGTCGATATTCAAATTAGTTAATTGATTGGTTCTGTCCAGTTCTGGAGGAAATTACAGCACCTGTTGCTGCAAACCACTTCCTTCAGGAAACAGAGCCAAAAGGAAGAAAAACCTGAAAAGCAGGAAGAGGTGTCAACCCATGACATGGACCAATAGCAATCAGATTTAGGCCACAAAATAATTTCAAATTTCCACCTCTTCCAAAATGACATGACCTTTCTCCGATATTCACACATGGAGGCCAGCAGGCAAACAATGTAAGAGAAAATAAATTAAAAAGCATTCAAACTGTAGCCTAATTTTTTCATGGCTGCAAACATAAACAGTAACAGTTGATCATGGGTATATCTAAAAGGTTGAAGTGTCCATGGATCATTCTAAAAAGCTTGAGAGCTTTTTTTGATTAAAAATGGTCCACAAATACTTCCCTATATAAAGATTTAATAAAAAAGCAAAGTCAAGCGCTTCTGATGGTGATGTATTTGTGGTTGAGTATTTGAATATTGTTTCGAGATGTCCCAGGGGTGGCTCCTTTTTCATTCATGTCTGTTATGTAGCTCTGAGCCAGGATGCTTCTGCTTCAAAAGTTTTATAAATGGTGATATTTAAGAGAGAAATTAAAAGGGGACATATTTTCACTTGTGAGTCCATTGCATTGGATTTTTAGAAGACAGTTCAAACAGCTGGAGTAAATTCAAATCAGTGCATGTCCGTATGGGATGGATAAGCAAATTATCTGCTGTTGAGATAGACACCAATCACTGTGGGTGGGTTGGAAACAATGTTCTTATCCTCTGAAAGTTTTTAACAGTTTGAAAAAAAAGTCTCAAATAAAATGGAGATGAAAATCATCAAATATTGTAGTTGGTCACCCAAAATATTCAAACCAGTAAAATTTTACACTGAAAATGGCTTATCTTTTTAACATCATCAAAATACAGTATTTTGATATCCTCAAAATGTTTTTTCCAAATTTTGTGAAAATGAGAAATGTTCAGAACTGATCTTTTTCCATGAAACATTGATTTTTGGTTAATGAATGTGCATTCGCAAAAAAAAAAAAAAAAATCTTCCTAAATTCCTACTAACCAGTGCTTTCTTAAGTTCTCATTTTGAGGATGCTTAGGATGCAAATGTAAAGAGACAGCTCATCTAAGTTTAAGTATTCTTTCCTGGCACTCTCATTGGCTTTCTCAGTAAAAGCAAGGGTTTACAATGAAGACTATATCTTTCCCTTAAATTTTATGTGTACCTACTGTTCTTTTCCTATTTTCAAACAGAACTCCAAACTAAGACCTTTTCTGGTTTGTAAGGCAGCAATCATTGAACAGATACACAACTTTAACTGTGCAAACCCCTACATTTCAAGACACAATGGACCTTTAACTCCCATAAGCTAAATCAGGATGTGACATCGTTCATTAGAGGTGGAATTTTTGCTTTCTCCAATCTCCCCTTGTTCTCTCTGTCATCCTTTTTCAGTTCAGTCAAGTTGTGTGTTGGATCTCTTCCCGGGATTCTCTTCTCCTGCTTCCCGGGTTCCCAGGCTTTGAAGCCTTACTGTCCTCCAGTTCTTGGCTCTGCAGTTCTCATCCTCAAACCTTTGCTGATCATACTCTCTGTACGATACTTCCCTGGGGCTTCAGACTGCCTATTGATATTTTCTTTTTCAGATCCTCTTCTCAGCTTCTGCTGTATTTCTCTCAAGCTTGAATTCATTCCTGGCTAAATTGCTCCAACTCAAAGATTTTACAGATGTGAGGAACTAGACTCTTCTTAGATTAGACTAGTCATGTAAAATGTAATACTCAAAGTGTAAGAAAAGCAAATCATGGCAAAAATTACATTACCTCCCACCTCCCCTCCAACAGAAGCATTATAGCTTTGCAATGTCGTCTAGCTAAGGACTCTATCCGAGAACTAGGCTTCCAAAAAATAATAAGACTCAGATCAGCAAATGACATTAGACATGGGAAATAACAGGGAAGATGAAGCATATGCTTCCGAAGTGTTAGCAATGCAAACACTTCTTTCATAGCGATGCTAACAGGCAAATAACCCTGGAGAGAGCGTGCTGTAAGCATAATGCAAAGCTCATGTAGGACTAATGCACTAAAATACTAGCTTCCTATCCCCAGAACTGCACAAGGCAAGCACTGTGCTTATCGCCTCTGTAACTCATAGAAGTTTGTGAGACTGCCAGCACAAACAGCAACACAGGAAAAGCTAGGTGTACACAAGGAACTCTTGGTGTACATCCAAACAAAAGAAGGAATCCAGGGCAAAGAAGCATGAATGTTAATAATCTTGCCAGAGATCCTTTCTTCAAGGCTAATAGTTCAGTAACCTCCTTTGATGTATGACTTGAATATATCACAGCATCTGTATGCCTCCAGCACCTCCCTTAATGCATGACTACAGCCAGAATTAATTAGTAAGCAGGAGCAGAAAGGAGCAAATGACCCCGTATGATGCAGATCAGTTTGTTCTTACTGCTAATGCAGCACTACCAATAATTTAAGCAGAATTTTAATAAAGCACACAGAGTAGCTGGTTCCCAGTAGCCAAGAGTCTGTGGTAGACTTCACACCCTATAGCCTTTAAATATTCATCTCTGTGAACAGCAAAAACCAGAGATGCCTAAGGTACTGGACAGATCCCTTGACCTGCTCAGACAAGAGGTAAATGTCCATCTGATTCATTCTTCTATTTACCTGTCACTTTCATTACCCCAAATCTAATTAATTTTTTTTGCACTGAGGGATAACACTATCTTGCAAGTGATCACACCAGCAAAACAGGGAATTCAGCTGGGCTTAATCTAAAAGGTTTCAAGGGAGAAGTTGGATTTCACTTGCACTGCTGGAATTAGTGAAAGCCAAAGTGTAACAACCTTTGCCCATACTCGGCTATAAGGTCTGTAACCATGCACTGGGATCTGAAATCAATCCAAATTCTCAGCTCCTGCCTTCTCCTCCTGTTTCTGCCTATGAATGGGACATAACAGGCAATTTGGTTGACTATGTGTGAAAGAAAAAAAATTCCTCTTCCCAGTTTTATGATTTTCCTGTTCTGAGGATCACAGAAAGATACCTAACATGGACAAAAGATAGCTGGAAGGGAAAAGCAACTTTTCTGTATGTGCAGTCTTGCCATTAAAATTTTTTGGAACAGCCTCTGATGTCTTTTATGGGGACATCGAATATTTTCTTCAACACAGATTTTTGCCATTAAAAACATTTGTTTGTTTCTCCATGCTACCCCATTGCCCCTATTAAGGAAAAGCATGAAACTCCTCTTTCTTCAGCTCCTTTCTTAAGGCTTAGGCTTGTGATGATCTTAGCCAAACATAGCCTGCTAGCCATAGAAAGACCAGTGGTGGTTCTTCCCTTTTTTACTCCTTTACTGCACGTTCCCCTTGATTATAACCTTAATTAAAACCAAAGACCGCTTGAATTCTATGAAGCATGTAGCTATTGTACCCCACTCATAATTGTCACAGTATTCTGCTGTCTGCTGTTTGCCTCTATTTGTTTGAAGAGAAGGATTCCCTATTCCGGCATCATAATAAACACAAAGAAACCCCAGTCCAACTGCAGCCTTTGAACAGTATTGCAAATAACAACAACAGTTACTCCTAACAATTATATAAAGTATTACTTCCACGCCTAGGAAAAAATTCCAAATCTTCTGTTCTGCCTTACGTGATCAGCAAGATTGCTGTGCACCACATTTATATTTATAGAAGTGGAATCACCACCATGTAAAGATGAGAGAGAGAACAATTAAATACTCTTAAATTCAGTTTTCCCAGTCTAAAGTAGACTAAGGATAAACCACTTGAGGTCAAAACTATCGTTGAAGCAATAAAACTAATTCCCCAGGCTAAGCTCAGCAACTTATTTCAGTGGGGTTATACTGGGGTGAGTTTGGCCCATTATTTTTTAATTGCTTCCAAATGTGTCTCTGCCTAGCGAGCTATCTTGATAAAAATAAAGGACTCTCATGAACTCCTTAGGCAGCAGCAACATCCAAGGTACCACTAAGAAGTGTCTACTGGTGAAGCCTCATCTTTCCATCTCCGTGCACACAAAAACATATAGGCAAAATGTTGATATTCCCGCAGAGCGAATATCAGACAAGACAGAGATGACAAGAAACTGGCCAGACAGCGGTATTGCAATCACATGGCTGATCTCACTGTTGCCATGGAGCAGCCATGGTGCACAGCCAGGTTAGTTGTCTCACCAAGATGGACTTTCCTTCCCACTTTCCATGGTCCAACACCCCCAGACCTGGAGTCACATACTAGTGTTTTCTAGCACTGTAGGTTTAAAAGACATACTCACCTCTTCTCTCTCTGGAGCTCAAATTAGTCTCCATGTTGTGCCTGCCCTACTGCTCATTACTGGATGCAAAGTGGGAGAACGCTTATAAGGGAATCTCGCCAAGACGTCCAATGGAAGGCACCATGTGGATTAATTCCCTCAAAATTTGTTTGTGGGATACAGTGAGAGATGCTTGGAGCTGCATGAGCTTAGTGAGGCTTAGGAAAGCATCAACCCTAGTCAGAACTTATACACAATCATTTCTGAGATGCCTGGGTTGTGATCTGGCTTCTCTTGTGTTGAGTCTCTTGACCATGCCCAAGCCAAGGCATGGCGGGTCTTTATACTTAGTATTTTGTTGCATTTTGCAGTGAAATCTTCTCTAGACCTGTCAGAACACAAAACAGTCTCCCTTCTTTGCTTCCTACAAATCACAGGAGAAAAAACAAGGTGGTGCTTTCAACTGGGATTGAACCAAAAAGGACACAGTAGAATACCGCTGTACTGATGGCCCTTATTGGAATTCCTGTTGGGCAAAATAAGAGAAAATGTCTTGCTCTATGCATGCCATAGATGTTAGACATATGAAATAGAAACAGGAATGGTTGTTTTGTTCCACCTAAGCAGAATTCCTGGCCCCACAGGTCTCTGGAATGCTCTTCTGATGGTACAGGCTCTCAAAAATTTGAAATCCTGTAGGTCCAAGCAAGACTGGATGTTTTTTTTCCCCTGTATGCAAAGTTTCATATTGGTAAAAAGAAGATAGATAGATAGATATGACTTCAGTGTTAAGAAGACTAAAGGGATTTAATATGTGGGGCTTTTTAATGATGTTCTTTACCATATTTTATAAAAGAATAATGTGCTTCTAAAGCAAACAGTCCAAAATCCTATCTATTGGGTTTTGCCTCACAAACTCTAATGACAGAAACACCTCCTTGATGTTAGTTTTGTTCCCTAAATGCTTGACAGCATCTGCAATACAAAGATGGCTGAGTTGCAACTTAAATAAAAATGAATGTCTGTGGATCCAGGGAAGTTCACTGAACATCAGTGAAGGGGTTTAAGAGACAGGTCAGTGACACACATGTTACTACTGCCACTGCCCTGAAAATGTCAGCTGTCTCTCAAATAACCATGACAGCAGATGTTCACACCTCCAAGGTAGGGTGCTATTGCAATGGTGAAGCATAGACAGCCATTTCTCTCTGCAAACAGAGAGGTGTATCCAAGAATTTATTTCCTCTAGTATCAGTCTAGGTGATCACTAAGTTTAATTTAGCGAAATCTCTGTAGCACCTTGGTCAGGCAGGAGCTGAGCAACAGTGCAGCCCCTTGAGGCAGCTGTCACAGGGTCTGGCTGGGATCAGCCAGCTCCAGTTTCTGCTCATGTTTCCATTTGAATTCAGTACTGACCTGTAACACACAGTGATGTGAAATGAGGATGCTGAGCCTGCCCAGCCAGGCTGCTGTAGAGACACATCAGTCAGCAGGGAGACTGCTCTGAGACTGTATGTGTGGCTGTAGGTACAGGGAATTCCAAACTTGGTTCAGGAGCAGACTGAGACCAGTTCTAGCTTTGCCTGCATGATTCCAGCCTTACTGTGCAGCTAACACAGGCGTACTGCATGTGTAAACACTCAAATGCCTGAGGTTATATCTGAGTTAGCAGGGCTGCAGTGCCATCACTGTTGGCAAGTCCTGTTTTAGAGGGTCACTCTTGAAAACATCCTTTAGAGATACCTCTCTCCATTATTCAAATTCACATTTATTTTTCTTCTTCTCACATGTTTTTCTGTTTCTGTTGTTTCCATTGCTGATGGAAGGACTGAATCTCTTCATATTGGCTATTTTGTTCTGCTCCAAGTTCATGAGTTATGTAATTATACTGTGATTAGAGCTACAGAAGCCAGTGGATGCTACTATATAATACGCAGACTTGCCAATATCTGACTGAATGCTTTTTAATGTATTAACATAAAATTTGGGAGCCAGAAGTGATATATTTACTATCAGCCTCTCTCCCTTTTGTCAATGGTGTGGAATGAATGTAAAACTGAACACGGGAAAGTGTAGTAGCTGATACCTATTCCAGATGTTCTGCTAAAAGGTGCTATTTATGGGAGGATATGATTGGGAACAGTCCTGACCTAATACCTAAAGGATTACACTAACTGTACATTACACACAGACACACACTCACTCACATATATGCATACATATTCCCACCAGCAATGTGAGAATTCTACAAGTCTGGAGGGGAAAATGTGAAAAACATTGGATCAGTGAAAATGGAATAGTAAAAATATCTCTCCTCAAGTTTAAAGCAGAAATGTAAAGGGTTGGATTCTCTCACTAAATACCTCAAATTAACAAAAGAACACTTGGCAATCTATGATTCTGTGATTCTTAGCTCTTACCAAAATTCATGGAGAGAAGATCTGAATCTCAAACTTCAGTTTGGTTCAGTCTCAAGGTCAGAAAAAATTACAGTTTATCTGAAAATTTCTATCCAATCTGCAAAACCACATTCAATATCGCAAATCTTCTAAGCTTGATTCTTTGCTGGTGAGTGGACACCTTCAATTCTAATCTCAAGTGAAAAAAAGACCAAAAACTGAGCGAAAAAATGGAAGTGAAGATAAACATTGTCCATCCCTGAGTGATATTTTCTCAGCTTCTATGTGAGCTGAGGACTGAGTGGAATCTGAAGAATTCAAACATAATTAAAATTTCATCATCCATTTTTAACAAATAAGGACCAAATGAAACTTTTTAAAGATTACAGTGAGAAAGTTAAAGAAAACCCTGATAAAGCCCTGACAAAACAGTCAGGGGCAGGTGGCCTCTTCACTTTCATTTGCCACACTTCCATCCCCTTATTAGATATATGAGAACAAAAGTGTGCCTGATGCTTTACAGCCATGTAGGAAGATGCTGTCGCTCACTGAAATTTCTCTTAGACTCCTGAGGGTAATGGGACTCCATGTGTGTCTGGGCTGCCTGCACTGCACTCATTAAACATTGCATTCTTTCCTGAACAGCTTGTACCTATTCACATGTCATAGGATAATCTTCCAATTACCCTGGAATGAAACAGTGAAACAATGTCGGGAGATGGACACTTTCAAACCAAGGGTTTGGAGATTAGATAGGGATATGTGTTTCAGATAAATCCTCATGTATTAAAGAGCGTGTTTGTTTTAATGACAACTTGAATACTGCATCACCTTCCTTAATAGGGAAGCAATTAAACCTTCAGATATGTCAATTAGCTACTGATGGGCTGATTTCCTGTTTGTTAGTGTACCATTAGAGAGTCATATGGCTCTGGAAAGTTTCAAGACTGCTGTTTGGGGCTTTTTCCACTTCAGGGACATTTCTTGCAGACATTAAAACCCTGCTTGATTCCTCATCATTAAATATCAGCTAAAGTCCGGGAGCAGAGGAGAACTTCAGGCTTGAAACCAGCAAAACTGCAGAAAGTTAGCTGCTACCTCATTATGATCATAGAGTCAATAAAGTCACCTGATGGCAGATTTAGAGGAACTCATTAGGAGATGGAATTTGGTTGTGCAGACAAGCTGCTGTGATTCTGGAACCAGGCCCTTTCATTAAGGTCTTCAAATAGGATACAACACAGAGGGAGGGGGAGCCTGCAGGGCATTGCAGCTTTAAAGCAAGGCAATAAGGATTCTATATGCATACAGCACTCTACATTGCAAGGCAAAGGAGGTAAGCTCTTAGGTGAAATTTAAAAGAAAAGAAATGAGAAAGGAATTTAAGACACCTATATCTCCTTAAAAGTGATATTTTGTAATTCTGACTTAGAGTGAAAGCCATGACATCCAATGAGAATACAGTGCAACAGACCTTTTATTACCTAATCTCTATGTAAATTTACTGATTTCTTATTCTTGGAAGTTAACTTTTTTTAAACATAATTGAATTAATCTAAGTCAAAACAAACCCAAAGCTTTTAACGTGGCCAATACATTTTTCCTTTGTTTCTCCAGCTTGATTGCTGCTAAAGCAATTGTTGATTGTTGTATTTAACATGCAACTTCTAATCAGTGAGCTCTGTTCCTGCAGCACTTGGCCTTACCTCAGAAAGGTGGAAAGATGAAGCTCCTAAAAAGTATCAGTCTAAGATACATAAGTCTTAGAGATGTAAAGCCAGCCCAGAGCAGGAGAAATGCTGTCTTGTAAGCAGTGTGCACCCCAGTGAGCTGCTGAGCTCTGTGTGCAGAAGTAGAAATAGGTGCTATAATTTTGAGCCAGAAAGAAAACCACAACTAACAATTCCCCTTTTGAGAATCACCCATGTAGCAAAAGTCTAGCTATAATGAAAGAGAATAAAGGCCCTGAATTCTTTCACTGCAATTTTGGTTACAGCGAACTTAGAAAGAAAGTGAATGGAGTGGAGCAGCTTAATTATAAGAGGGCTTGCTGTGGTTACTTTAAAATCTTGGATACGGTATAGGGTACTTTTTCTTCCAGCCATCTCTTTAAAATTAAGGAAGGTCAGGAGTGTTCTGGACAGTCCCCGAGAAAGCACACAGTTGGTGCAGTGTGTACTTGAGCAGCAATTTTTTTCATCATCCTACATCTGCCTTCAAAACATTTAGCATAAAACTTTGTTCAACAGCATTGCAATGGAAGGAAACATTGAACAATTTAGCTCCGGTAGTGAGGTGGGTGCATGAAAACAGTAGGCAAATAAAAGATTATTATTGTACCACTGAATAGCTTGAAAAAAAATAAATTAGAAACCTGGAGAAAGTAAGTATGCATCTTTTTATGTGCTGGAAGCTCAAACCAACTTAAACTGTCTGATACTCTGTTTGCTGTAACTGACTTGGCTCTGTAAGTAGTTCCAAAGCCATGTTTCTAAAAAATACAGTCTGTGTTTAGCTTATAGGCATGAATATGTAAAGGTCTTTACTGGTGTGTTATTTGTCTGCCATGTTCCTGTTCCTGTGCCTGGCTGTCCAAACCTGAACAGGCTGTCTAGTCTTCTTTTCTGCACTAAATGAAACCAGCAGGAAGTTTCTTGCATATGTTCATATAAAATGTTAAAAGAAATCACTCTGCCCTGCTTGCTCATTTGCTTCTTGAAGACAGCCTTGTGGATGAGCCTGCTGCTTTTCTTCATACTTTTTTTCTCATTTGTGTTACCTCAGCACCTTGCAGGCCACACCATGGTCCAGAACCACTGTGCACCGAGTGCAGGAGAAACATGAAACATCCAGGCTCTGTCCCAAATGGCTTAAAATAATGTAATCGAAATAGAAGACCAGTGACCACAGATGGATAAGAATAAGAGAATAATAAGATCATACTAGGGGGTGCTTTCCATGCGCCTGTAAGCTAGCCATGTTCAAGTTTTTGGCAAAGGAGAATTTTAATAAGGGATTCAAAGGAGGATAACAGTTGGTTTTATGAATGCACATGCAGACTCTTCTCAAGCCTGAGGGGCAGCAAGGGAGAAAGCACAAAAGATGCTTGTTGGAAAATTTAACAAATTGATCAATTGAAGCTGGCATCTGGGTCCGACTGATGCTGGGCATTTATATTTTGATAGTGAATAAAAAGTGACAAGTTGGGAGTAAGCCATGAAGGGCTTTGAAAGTTAAGAGAGTCACAATAAGCTTGACGTCCCAGAGGAAAAAGGAATCATTGAAAGACTTCAAAGATAATGGGTATAGTCAGAACAACAGGCCAGGAAAATGATTTATATTGCTGGGGCCTGAAATGAGCAGGGCAAGAGTGCTTTTGTGAGGGCCAGAGAAAAGGGCATTGCGCTAATCGAGATGAACGTCGGACAAGAACTTCAGCAGTAAGAAGAGACAATAAAGACTATTGTTTAGAGATAGCGTGTGGAAACACGGTGTGGGCTGAATTGGGAACACAGATGGGAGACTCGGTGAGAAGACAAGATTTCGTGCTTCTGCATGTGGACATCCAAGGCTGAAATCAGTGCTGCTCACCCCAGTCAAAGATGAAGATAAGGGAAAGGATTTGTGAACATTCGGGGCTTTTAGCCACCCTTAGTGTGATACCCAGAGACTTATCAAGAGTCTCACTGGGATAGAAAGACATGTGTCTGGAATCAATTGCTATGGAACAGAGCTCTGATTCTGTATTATGGAAATTGTGATTTGTTTGCATGAGTGCATTAAATTATCCACAATGGATAGAAGAGGAGGAGAAGGGAATCTTGTGAAATGCTTAGAGAAGGCAGGAGAAGGGAAGATACTTTGAGGAAAAAAGAAGGGGAAGTATTGGGAATAAAGAAAGGAGAGGTAGTCAAGAGGAGACTGTTTGTCAGTGTTAGTAATACTCACAGGACCAGGAAGGTGAAGATGTAGAAGGAGTGTTGAGATTTAGCTAAGGATTTGCCATTTATGGTTTCTGCAAGGTAAAGGGGGAAGAGAACATATGGGGAATGTAAGGGAGCCCCGGAAGGAAGGAATTCAGCGAGTTATTGTAAAGAGAATCTTCAGTGTGTTTACAAGGAAAAGAGAAGGGTGGAAATTACAGACATAAGTGAGGTAAAAGGTAGGAAATTTTAGCTAGGAGAAGAAACCAGGTATTTTTGCAGTGTGAGTAGAGAAAAGAGCCAAATGAGAATAAGAAGTAAAGGAAAAAGAAAAGGAGCAGATAAGAGCAAACACTGAGACTGGAAGAAAGGGTAGGATGAGGTCACTGTGACAAGCAAAAGGTCATCTAGAAAGAATGTTAAACAAAATATCTGATTTTCAAATATATCTTACAGGCTATTTGTGGAAAATGCATTTGGGAATAGATATCCACAAGAATTTGCCCTGAAGATCTGCTTTGAAGACCTAAGCACATGAAGTCAAGAAACAGAAACATAGACAAATAAGACATGCTAATTGAAGCAGCTCAGTTTTCAGTTCAGGTTTCCTAAGCAGGACATTTCTAAAGAAAAACACATCTTTTGAGAGTGGAAGACGACAAAAAAATAAAAG
>VYZQ01006440.1:21922-43023 GCA_013400655.1 Mystacornis crossleyi | reverse complement strand
GTCTACCCTCGTTCTGAAAGAGCACTGTCGTAAGTAACTAATTAACTACGCACTTCAGCCTGGAAGCTGAACCTTATTCTTACCATCACAAAATGATGATTCATTTGTTTTCCATATCCATTTATAAATGAAGGGTCAGCACAAAAAAATAGCAGAGAGGGTCAAGACTGCCATGAATATTTTCATTACCTTCTCTATCAAGTCTACGTATTCTTTTGCTGACAGGAAGATGACAAATCTTTCACCTCTTTGCAGCCGATTCATCGGTGCTGTAGGAGCTGTCAGTACTGCAAGTTTTGAAATGTATGCTAAACTGATGCTTTCTGATGTATGATGTATGATGTATTCGTATGTGTATGAACTTCAAGTACCAAATTCCAGGCTGTGAACACGGCATGTGCCTTTTAGGCTGGTGTTCAGTTTTTAGTGCTCCCTTAGGAATACAATCTTTGTGTAGGCACATCTACACTGGGACTCTTTTTTATCTCTTGATGCTGTGCAGTAGAAAAAAAAACTAATAAATAGCTTGCTGAAGAGTTATTTATAGAAGTACAAACACAAACCCACTAGATTTGGTAATATATTTTCCTTTTGCACTAGTGTAAAATAGTATTGAAATAAAAACAACTTGATAAAGATTTGATCCATAAAGAGGAAACAGGATCAGAACAGCAGAGCCCTCAAGCAAAACAAGCCAGACAATCTGACTTTCAAGTTCCCCTTTCAGATTCAGACTTCCATCCCTGGCACCTATGGTAAAGGTTTTTCTCCCTAGTCCAGTTACAATTTCTGAGTCTCAGTACTATCACTCAGACACATCTGATGTCTTTTTTTCTCCTCCTTTCAGTGTCTCAAAAGCAAAAGGCAAAGATAAAGCCTGGATTCTCTGACAGGGTTTATCTTCACACTGTGATTAATGAGGTTAATGTGCTTTACTGAATTTTAACTTGAAAACACCAAAAACCAACATCCCTCTGAAGCAGTGTGGAAGAAAGGTACCAATTCAGCTCCTTGCTGCTGGTAGCATGGCCTGAAATCTGAAAGGCTCAAAACCATCTGGAGACAGAGGGTCTGCCCTACTCGTTGTATTTTCCTATGAAATCCTTTAGACATAAAACATTGACCAAGCCTGGGACTAAGACTGGACTCAGCTGCACCAATGCTCCAATAGGAATTTAGAAAGCCTGTTAGAACCTCAAGACTCATTGGAATTATCTCCCTTACCTTTTATATCTTTATCCTTTTTTATCCTTATTCTCCATGTAAATAATTTAAAATTTGGCTCTAACCCAAGTTTGCTTTGTATGCTTTGTCTGTGTATCGAGTCATAGAATGAACCTTGCCATCGGACTCTGTCAAGATGCACCTTCACAAATTCAGATTAAACATGCTGCTGCTATCACCTCTGGCAGTGATTCCTTAAGTGACCTAAACCACTCATCTGCAGCAGTCTAAGAATTCATGGTAACTGTTGCCTCATTCTGCCTTCAGAGGAGTTTCCATCTGCTTTAGGAGCAGCCTCCTAAGTGCTAACCTGTGCTAAGAGGCATTTTATGCCAGTTGTTGAGAGGCACATGATTACTGGCTGAATTCAGCTCCAGTCCAGGGGAGGGACCAAACTTCAGCCTACAGACAAACCCTTCTCCTTATGCTTCCTGTTTCCATTACTGCAATTACAGCATCATATAGGCTGTAAGAGGTAAACTTGCTCTTTCTTCCGAAATACACAAATATGGCACCAATTTAGACTGTGCACTGTGTAATTGTATTGATCTGGAGCACTGTTTCCCAACTTCAATGTGGTGCCCAGTCTCTGGAGGCTTTGAAGCAAAGGTGTGTATGTTGAAGAAATAAAGATGTTAAGGTGGAGTGAACACTTTATCAAACTCATTCTCACATCAGGGGGAACATGTCCAGGATCGAAAATGCAGGACAGGGCTCAAAGAGGGGGATTTTGTACAGATTTGGACTAGCAGCAAGGAATTCTGCCTTCTGTGAAGCATATTTGAAACCTGAAGGGATGCACAATGACTTAATCCACCTCACGCAGCCTATGCTGAACATGATGGATATTGGCAGGTGTGATTTCCACATTGTAAACTCATATTTGAGGAGTTTGTCTTTCAAAAATGGATGTAGCTTATCAATTTGCACATTTTTACCATTCCCATACACGGAGATAGGTGGGCTCCACATCCGAACAGATACTGGAGGTCAATTCAATTTCTGAACCCATGTTGCAACTATTAAGCTTAAACAACTTATGCCATAAGCATCATCTGCAGTGAAATATGTACAAAAATGACATTTCATGAGTTCTTTTATCAAGGTTAAAAAAAGTCTATATCTACTTGGTAGGTTATCTTATGCTTAAGCCACATCTGCTTACACCTGTCGTTCTTTCCTCTTACCAGTAACTTGTATAAGGACATCCTACTACTTCCAAAAGAAATTTCACAGATGCAGTGAAAAAGCTCCGAAACTTTCCGTACCCAGTGGTACTAAAACTTATAAATAAGCATTTAAAACTCTGAATCTGTTTTAAACATTCAGGAATGAGCAATAAATGAAGATTGTTTTGAGCAGCAGAAAAAGTTTTTTAAAAACAAATCTGTCTGTATTAATGAGGCTTATTAAGCAACTTTCCATTAAGAGTCCTGGCTGTAAGTACATACTGAATTATTTACTCATTTGCAGAACAGTGAGTATCTGCACTTCTCATGTAGAATCTCTAAGAATGTAAGTTAAATGATAGAGTGTAAAAATAATCTGCTGTAATAAAGCTTTAAGTATTAATTACACAAGTTCAGATGTTTTGCTAACGTACTTTTTCTTCAGATCTTCCACTACAACACTGAGGTACTCTGCTCTCCTCAACAGGAGAGCAGAGTTCCTGTTTATTCCTGAGTTGTGACTAGTTCCCGTTTCATTCTTTTCTTCTGAAACATCTCAGTGTAAACCATTGGTATAATCAGTAGACAGATCATCTGGGGGTGTTCACTGCACATATACCCCTTCTCACCTCAGTATTTCTGTGTGTGCTGAGAGGCACGGGAGCAATGCTTTTGCCTTCAAAACTGTTTCATTCGCAAGGCAGTGGCAACATCTCTACATACCTGAAATGGAGAAAAAAGCAATGGCTACAGCTGTGGTAGGGAGAAGCAGAGAATCCCACCAGCTTGCAGAGGTTGATGATGAGAAAGCAGTAACATACAAAAGAGAGGTGAAATATTGCAGCAGTGAGGCTTGGCTTTGGGAAGATTGTGGCGTCATTCCAGATGTTCTGTCACTTGGCCAGGATCTCTGTCAGAAACTCTATAAATTCACACACCTCCACAGATTTATGGTTTGCTTTCCATTACACAGTACTATGATCATAGTATTTTAAATATACACAGAATTAAGAGGCAACAAATATCAATTGTTTCCAAGGCAGAACCTGCTTGATGTCATGAAGGTGGCTTCAGGGAGCAATTTCTGGATGTCTGTGGCAAATCTACCCTGGGTTTGAAAACTGGTTTCAATCTAAAGAGCTGATTGACGAGGTTCAGGAGGTAATTGATAATGCTGAGGATGTCATAAAAAACCTGAAGGAAGCAAAATCTATCAGCATCTATTAAACACAAAAAATACTATGTCTCACTCAAGTAACCCATGAGCTGCTGAGCACAGGACACATGGAGACTATACAGCGGGAAGTACCTTCATGTGTTCAGTGTTTTCCCTTGTTTTTGACCTCTCTCAGCAGCAAGACACTACACACTAGATACCCATTTGGTAAGAACCAACTGTTCTCAACCACTCTGGACAAAAGTATAGAAAGAAAAGCAAACTCCCCACAAATGAAATCCCCATTTTGTCAGTTCTAAACAAAAGAAAACTCCCCTTCCTTTCCACACCAAAAAGAAGTCCAAGTTGTTTAGTCAATATTGGTTTAAGAAAACCCATTCCTTTCTGTGACAAGGCAGAACATCAAGTTTCTAACAAAGAGAAGACTTCAAAAAATATTTTCAGTTTTGATTTCAACCTCCAGAAGCTGGTGTGTGAGATAACTCCAACTAGCCCCACAACACTTTCCTGAAGAGGGGAAGGACTATTCTCTCCTATGGCAAGGAGAAGTCAAATGTCTCTGCTGAGCTTGGAGAGGTAGAAAGCAGAATCTGAAAGTGGAAAATTACAAGGGTATTTTGTGCTAATAAGACATCAGCTTTCTGATGAAAATGGGACAGGATCTTATTAACTGTTCATTCAGTTTAGTTTAGTTTTTTTTTTTTTTTATTTCAAAGAAGCATTACACTATGAAAAAGCACTCTAAAGGCTGAAAGAGCTCAATCAGAAAAGAACCTAAGATTATCAATTTTGTCTTCCTCTTGAAACTGTGTTACCCCTCCACTTGTACTAAACGCTGCTTGAATGGTAAAATGGAAAGTTTCACAGTGCACAAAGGGATGAACACAGTTTTTTCCATACTAATTACCCCTGAAGCCCAGCAAATCTGGGCTGCTGGCTGCAGAGGCAGCCCTGCAGTGCTGCAGGGTGCCCTTCTGAAAGGGCACCAACAGAAGCAACCAACCCCTGTAACAGTGCTCTTTAAAGCAAAGTGATGATGAGGAAATTTAAAAGTCAAATGCCCCAAAGAATCAACACCTGCTGTCCTGTCTACAGAGACATCTCTGACATTGGGTAGTCAGGAGATGACCATTTACGTGATGTCTCTACCATTAATAAAGCCATCAGCATAGATGTGAGAGCTGAAGTCAGCAGTTCCAAAATTAAATCCGTCTCTAAAACCTATGACGAGAAGGAAAAGGGGTCAGAAGCCCAGACAGACCCCAGCTGCAGGTTGTGGTCACTTGCCAATGCTGAACTAAAGCAATCTGCTCTCACACCAGGGCTCTCTGAGGGCTGAATGGCATTTGGAGGAGAGGGGAAGGCAGTCCTGGGGAAGGCGGTCCCAGGGAAGACAATAAAACATATCTGATCCCTAAAGAGATGCAGAGGGACAGCAGAAGTGGAAAAGGGATTTCTTCAGTCTTTATTCTTGCACTGTGCAGGCCAGATACAACTGCAGCCCAAGGGGTTGCCTGAGGGTTAGGACTGCACATCTTACCCCTCTCTGGAACAACAGCATCTCTGCAAAGAGTAGGAGAAGAAAAGCAGGAATCATTAAACCCCAGCCCTAACCTCTGCATATTCCATTATAGCTGCATCCAATAAACAGGATTTTTGCAAGTGCTTTGCAATCCTCCCTGCAAGATTCCTTGCTGGTTATCAGTAGGGGAATGCAATTTTACATTTCAGGAAAACATGGTATTTATACCTGCATGTAGCAAATACCAACAACAAGAAGATGCATAACTGATATTAATGGCAGATAAGCTTGAAGCCTGGATGAAAAGCCTCAAGAGAACTGTCTTCAAACACTACTGTCCTATGTTCAAATTCACTGTTGAACCCACCATTCATTTTCCCCTCTCTAATTTCATGTCACATTGTCACTGCGCCTTCTCCTGCCTTGCCCCCATGCAGCGTCCTGCACAAGAACACCCATGTCTGTTAGCACACGGGTATCCATCAGGCAGGTTCTGTAATTGCATTTGCTAATGCTTCTTTTGACCCAACAGGCTGTGACTGACAACGTGATATTTCATGTGTGGTGTCACTGAGATCAAACCTGAAATAAAACAATGGAAGAAAGCCCTGGCACACTGGATACCACATGGATGTGAACTGAAGGTCACCTCCAGACTCAGTGTGCTGTGACACCAAACCTCAGGCAATGTGGTGGTGTTCTTGCTCTTCTCTGTGCTGTGTATATACACAGCATCACTGAAATGATGGGAGACTGACTGCCTGGGCAGCATTTAGCAGCCTGGGACTGAACATAATTCTGATATTAATTCACCGGGTATTTTTCTTAGTCCATCTCTCAGGTATGCACAGCAACAACATTCCCTCTGTTCATTCCAGGAATGAATTCTTCCCTTCACCTATACTGAGGAAAAGCATGAATGCACTTATGCTTATTCTGAACACAGTTCAATGCTCTACACAGGATATGGTCAGCTCACGCATCAATTAACCATGCAGCTTTACAGCAACGAGCAGGCAGATCTATAGACTTTTTAATTGCCCTTGGTATGGAGGACATCTCCAAAAAAAAGTAGGGCCAGTGTGCCACTGTGCTGCAGCGATCCATCTGAGAGGCTACTGTAGCCGGGCACAATCTGTAACAGATATTCTGATATGTATCAGAAGCCAAATTCACCCACATTTACCTACAGCTTCCACAAGGCAGAGAGGCACCAACACAAAACTCTACCCTTCAAGTCCCGGGTGCTCTGTTCCTCAGGTCTTGATGAGTTGTGGGTCTAATCTGGCTAAAAATACCCTGTGAGGCAGGAAGCTGTTCTTCCAAGAGCTGATAAAAAGTTCTAAGGACGCACCGCTTCCAAACCAATGCATAAAACCCCGTTGAAACAGAAATAGGGCAGGATACATCGCACAGAAATGAAAAGACACATGGCATAGGACCTCAAGATTCCCTGTATTCAGACAGGTTCTTTCAAAGTCTTATTCATCATAAAAATATTCATGCATACCAATTCTAGCATGTCCATTCCCACTGGAGGATGTCCAAGCTCCACAGCCAGATTCTCATACAAGGCTCTGAGTTTTCTCTCTTTGTCCTTAGCAATGTTTTGCTTCTCCAAAGAATCCTCAGAGCAGCATGAAGGAGAGGAGACACCAGGTATTTAGCAAAACTATGATGTCTGTTAGTAGCACAAAAGTTACCCTGCCCCAAATAGCATCAGTCAGGGGTTTGTACCTAACTCTCTTCCTACCACATGCTCTTAGGAGGCATCAGTTAACCAGTCCTACACCATCCTCTCAGTTCTCATGGTCACTGAGTTTGATGAGCTAATACGTGATTCTTTAGAGATGTGTGCTTTGAACACATCTGGGAGCGGACCATCAAAATACTCAATATATATATGAAAATTATATCTACATGAATAAAAGGAAGTAACTTCTACAAATAAACTACTCTCCTGAAATTCTGGTCTTTCAGCTACAGAACTGGAGACTGAAAAACAGGTACCAGATATCAAAAACTGACAGACACAAAGTAGCCTCATCAAAAGAGAGTGAGCTGTAAGTTCACACTAAGTCCTTTACTAGTGCAAGTGGCAATTTTATCTGAAACTGTAAACCACTATAAAACGAAAAATCAAAGTCAGGATTTACTAATAGCCTTTCTGATATTTCATGCAACAAGAAAATGTGCTGAACCTACATATCCAGGAAAGCTGTATTTAGTAGAGTGTGGTTTCAGATTGCTTACAAAGTGACCCGAAATACCTGAATGGACCTGGAGCCAGGGGCTGTAGGGAAAAACAAACTGAATAAAACATTGCCCAGTTTGTGCAGTGGCAGAACCCTTGCCCTGTGCAGCATGTCAGTAAATGTTTCTGGGATCATAAACTTTTTGCAATGAATTTCTATTATCACGTGGTAGGCACAGCTAAATCCAGGGCATATCACTCATTTGCCTCATCAGAGGACATGAACTGCTCAGTCTTTCCAGAAGCCTTCCTGGTGACACTCCCTGTCTATTTTGTGCTTTGAAGGCTTCATCTCACAACTCAGAAGGTAATGTATTCCTATTTTAGCAAGGATGAGCTGGAGATTCATGAGAAAACTTGCTCCTACCTCAAAGATCCCCAAATGATGGATGGCCTCCAGCCACAGAAGAACACTTCCAATGCAGGATGCCCCACAACCATCCATGTCACCACATCACAATGCGGAGGGATCTTTCAAGTGCCAGAACCTAGACCATGGCACAAAACAACTCTGACAGCAAGATGTGGCTCATCATCAGGCTAGAGAAAAGGCTGAAGATGAGCAGAAATGGTGGCCACAATTGGCCAGAAATCCATCAAGCTGAGGTGGAGGTGTGAGGGCAAAGCCAGTGGTGTTTATATCCTTGGATAAAGTGTTACTTGCTGTGCTGCCTGGAGATACTGTGAGCCCACACATGGAGGCTTTGTTGAAGCTCCTTCTGGATTAATTGNAGGAAAGATTTGTAATTAAGAAACAGAAAAACCCACACTAAAACAAAACAAAAAAAAAAAAAAAAAAAAAAAAAACACCCACAGAAAAAGATCAGGGTTACATGGTAAAAATGCTTCTTCGAGATCAAGTTATGAAAAATAAGAATGGCTTAAATGACTTTCTGAATTAGAAGTAATCAATTTGGTGGTGTAATAGAAAAGCTCTTTTGATCTGTTTGGCTTTTTTGTTTCTTGGTTGTTTTGTTTTGTTTTGTTTTTTTTTTTAATCTGAACCATCCATCCCTCTAAAGCTCTGTACAATTCCTGCATTATCTCAGTAGGCACTGCTGATTCAAAGCAAGGATTAGTAACAAATCTGCGCCACCCCAGGGCCATTAAAACAGCAAGTTGGTGGTTGGGAAAAGGGCATATGCATCAGGATGACATTTCCTACAGATATTCGTGTTTGATTATCAGTATCTTTTCTGGTTATACAGATCCACCAGTACACTGTAACATCCCAGCTCTTCCTGAACTGTGGAGACAAAAATAAGATAGTCTTTACCACCACAGCAGTGCTGCTTATCGTGAAAAACCACCGGAACAATTTTATTCTTCTGAGTAATGACGATACTTTAATAAACCCTATTAAACCCAAGCATCAGTACCAACTCCAGCATTAAACTGTTGAACATAGAGCAGTTTTCCTATGGGAAATTTATGACCAGAGGAAATATTCTAGCCTTGGTTTTTTTATAGAATCCATTCATTTTTTATTGGAGGAGGGAGCTACCCAAGATTTGAAATGGTATTCCAAGTGTCCTCTAGCTTGAAGAAGAAAAGTAACCTTCATTGGAATAGCGTGCCACAGCTCCTAAAACATGAGATGACACCTGGGTGCAACTGCTGTTGCCAAAGCACATTCATTTAGACAGCCACCATTCTCCTCAATAGACATCCTGCCCATTTTGGTTATAAAACAAAACCATCCTGACCTTTTATCTCACTCCTCTGCTCAGTAACATTGATGCCCATTGTCAAAGTGTACAGACAGGGGTCCTCAAGCCCTCTGCACGTGCCACAGGCCGCGTTCCCTGAGATCTCACTGCTCTGTCACCTCAGCTCTGCCCCTCTCGCCCACTGCTGGCTGCCTTTCCCAAGGCTTCTAAGTGAACATCCTGCAAACTCAGTACCCAAGACAAGAAGCACCAGTGACTTATTACGAAGTGCAGCATGACCTGAGGGGGTGAAAAAAATTACCCATTATTTTTGTTCCTCTAATTTAGAAAATGAGGGCACAATTTCCTCCAGAAAGCAGATGCCACAGAATTATTAGTGGGTGTTTCCTGGTATTTTGTTTACAGTTTAAACATTCAAATTGCAGTTGCAATAAGTGTTTGTTGAATGTTTAGCACAGTTAAGCTCTACTTTATCTAGAGACTTATCATTTCAGATGTCACAGTTCACCAACAAATTCTGAGTACCATGTTTGTGCAGAGTGGCATTTCTCCAAGGATCTATAACTCCAGAGCTACACTGAAACATAATTAACAATATAACGCATCACTGCAGCTCCTCTGCATCTTCCATTTGCAAACAAACTGGTGCTAAACTCTGTCATATCCCAGCACCGCTCTCTTCTCAGCTTCCCTTCCTTCTCACCTCAACTTCCCTTCCTCCTCATACTCCACCCCCTAAATTCAGAGACACACATCTACAGAAAGCATGCCAAGACACTTTCTGAAGAGATGTCAAAAGGAGACCAGTGTCATGTATATTCCTCACCCAAAATAAGCCTATGTGCCTTTTTATACAGTCCATATGCTTATTTTCTTGACAATTTTTGAAACTCCCATACTGATACCAGACATGAACATGCCATAATATTCCTTCCTCAGTTTCAGGGTTTTTCCCCCTGAGGATTTCGCTCCCCTGAACATTCGCAGAACATCTCCAGCCTCTCCCAAGTTCAGCAGTGGCTGTGTTGGCACTGTGCAAAACACAGCTCCCAACACCACTGAGCTGTTTTTAGCTCCCATGCTGCCTGAGGCTGAGCATCTTCCCCCTCATCACATCCCATTTAGTGATGAGCCATCCATCCTCATGCTTTTGAATGCTACGCTCTCTCTTAGGAGATGGAGCCTTAAAAAGACATGATCCATCAAAAGAGCATGTCTCTATGTGTTCTGCTGTCAAGGCCTTTGCCCCAAAATCAGAACAAGGTCTCATCCTGCACCTCTTTTGTTCAGTTGTATAAATAGACTGGCCCACTGTCTTGCTGGAGCAGTTCAGACTGCCACAAGAGGAGTGAAGCCAGATCCCCCTGCCAGCTCCTGGTAAGACATCTGAACAAATATCCCCATTTTGGGAACAGCTTAACTTCAAATGGTAATTACGTCTCACCTTTGAGGGGCTCCTGCTTTTCAAAGCCCAAAGGTTGGACCGCCTCCCCTGTCACAGACACAACCAAAGGATCCGCTGCCACCCGTACATCAAATGTGGCTCCTGTCAGATGGCAGCTCGGGCTGTCAGCCTAGCTTCTCTTCCTCCATGAAATACTGATGCTGGAAAGTCTTAACAGGGAAACTGGGATTACAGGACACATCCTTCACCCCAGAGATGGCACTGCCGGCTGTTATCTCTGCTCTCCAGTTCTCAGCCAGGAATAGCTCAGTAACAAATGCACTCAATCCTACCCTGAAATGTAGCCATACAGAAAGGTCTGGGCTGGAAACCCCAGCTTTTTGGTGGCTTTAATCAAACGGAACAGCTCTGGGAAGAGAGGGGAGAGTGGTGGTGCGGAAGTGCTGAGCCATTCAAATTTAAATTGACTTTTATTTATTTTGCTTTGATTTACCTCTAATCTTACATTCGTTTTCCTAAATTCTGAAAAGGTACAGAAATTATGCCAAGATACAGATTAAAAAATATAAATTACCATTCCCTCTCAAAATGCACGCCTAGAAAAATTACATAGTTAAAATATTTATAGTAAGGTCTAATCAAGCCACTAAGTCATAAAAAGCCTCATTTTAAAAAGAGGTGCATCTCTAAATCTCCTCTCTCTGTTCTTTCAGAGTATTTATTTAATTTTAGGCAATTGAAATTCAGGTTCTAGGTTTTACAAAAATCTAAAGAACAAGCAACTTATAAAATCATTAAGGTGTGAAGTTTTAACTTACTTTTTTGGTTGTCAGAATGATGAGGTGGATATCACTCCATGTGGATGTGCGAAATTGATCAGCTGGATAAATCTGTTCAGCTTTCTTCTATGCTCTCTAGACAACTAACTGCTACTAAAGAGACCTCCAGTTTTGTTAGTTCTCCCTTTGTGTGACAAAATTTAACTCTCTACAAAGGCTGGATTGTTAACCAGTCACTTAATTAACACAGTGAATATGCAGATGAATGTCTTATTCCATCCTTTCAACATAACTAAGCTTCTGTAACAACATTCAATTTCCATGCTAAGATGTGTGAATTATTATAGTTGACTCAAAACAAGAAATTGTCTGTCCTTAAATGGGATTACAGCAATTAGGTTTCCATTTGGAATTACTTTAATACTCAGTAAAGCTAAATGAATTAGTATCATGACAATTTTTTTTTTGTTAGTTTCAAAACTTGCTAGAACAGAAACAATACACTGAGTTTCTTGGGAAATCTGTTTTGAGAAACACACCATCACATTGATTCTGTTTTACTTTGGAGTGCTGCTTCCAGCTACCTGTATGTAATGAGAATCTGGAAGGAGAGAAGGAGCATAAAAGTGAGTTACTCATTAATAAAAGGAACTGTGTGGACAGCATGTACTCTCTCTTCAAACTGTAAATAATAAAACTACCAATTCAGAACAGAAAAAGCCAGCATTGCCTTTTCAGTGATCCTTTTTCCTAAAAGCATCATGCCTTATGATGAACACCATCTATGTTCAAGTGGAGACCTTCCAATCACATCAATAACAGGTTGTTCCCATTAGGAATTGGCTGAGAATTATTTTTATTCAATTCCTTCCACAATTCTAGCTTTTTCAGCAAACAAATGCAAGTTCAGTGGGAAAGAAAACAAATATTCCTCCAACCTTCACACACTCATCCTTTTAAGCTTTTTTAAGCTCTCTGAGGTAAACAGCAAGCACTTTTAGTGACAGTTTCTGAGTAATGAGGGGAAGAGCAGGGAAGTGGTTGAAAGCACCACTGGCTTCTTAATGCCAACTCTTTTATGTTGCTCAGGGAACATATGTTCAATGATTGCTTATGAAACAGCTTTGACAACATGGAGTGGAGCTTTTTGTTTGATGTTTGCTTAAATGAGACCCTATCTATTGTAGAAGCAATTGCTTATATTTTACTTTTTGGGGGTGGTTCTTTAGTATTTTTTTGTTAAACAGAAGCAACTCACAGTCTTAATAATAGATTAGTCAGTGGCTTTCTTCTCTGGAGACTTCGTTACTAAGAGGTTTCACTGCAATCCAGCTCTTCTGAGAAGACATTTAGAGAAAATATCAGAAGGGTGGTACAACAGAATTTCTAATACCTGCCCTTTCCCAGAAGAAAAACAAGCGAGACACGTTAGAACCCCATCCTCACTTAGGGACCTTTCTTTTAAACATCAAAATCACACCATTGCACACGATACCTACTTCCAAGAAAGAGTAGGCTCAGTGTTTCATTTTTGAGCACAGAACATAACTATCACATTAAAGCTTTAGCAAAACATGTTTACAGAAGTCCCCACATTTTTATTATACTGTATTGTGCCTCGGAGAAAGCTTTTCTTAATTGAACAAAAGCTGCAGCAGACTGAATTAGACTTGAAGCCTGAAACAGATCACATGCAGTACACTTAGAAATTGTTTTACAGAATTGAATTTAACTATATCTAAGGCAGACTGCATTAGCAAGATATTTTAAGGCAGGGACTGCAAACCACTATGCTGTTGTTAGCATCTACTTGTTATTTCTTATTAAAGGTACTGTCAACTGACCTTTCAGTCTGTTAAATAAGATTCCTCTTCCCTGTTATATTTTTCATGCATTACAAGGACTTCACAGCAGCTTTTCAGAGGCTCAGCTTTGAGCTTGGAATGACAGGGTCACGGGACAGCTCAGGCTGGACGGGGCTCAGGATGTCCCTGGTTCAGCTCAGCACCAAGGTCAGATGAGGCAGATCAGGATTGAGCTCCCTTGGGGCTGGAACCCCGCAGAGCAGAGCTGGCACAGCCACCGTGGTCAGCCCGCACCTCTGCCTCCCTGGATTCTTTACCTTGTGAACCATCTGAATCTCTCTGGCTTGGTCCACCTGATGCCCCCTGTGTGTTTGGCTCTCTCTTTTTGACCACCTCCCTCCTCATGGTACCAGGAGCTGCTGACAGCACCTCCAGAGCCATCTTCTCCCAGACTGAGCCAGCCCGTCCCTCAGCCTTTCCTCATGCGGCAACTGCTCCAGCCATAACCATCATGCTTTTGATATTCTGTAAAATGGCTCATTCCCTGGAGGAGAGTGCATCCTATTTTGCACGGAAACAGGAAAGGTGAACTACACTGACACATGCCACAGCATCATCTGACTCCCTGTGTCCAGGGAACTGCAATCCTGTGTCCAAGCCCGGCTCTGCTACAGGCAGGGTTACAGCTAAATCAGTGTCTCATCTTCCCATTACAAATTGTGTCTGTAGGAGCAGCCCATCCATGCTCTGGAAGCAGTGGCAACAGAATTTCAGACCTCTGCCCTGCTCCTCAGTTCCAGGGTGACTTTCCTTTGTTCAGAGCAGTTTATAAAGCCTGTCCTCAAAACTTCTATTCACACAAACAGCAGAAAATCTTCAGCACTCCCACTGGATTGTGGATTTAAATCAAGAAGAAGCACCATATGATTGCTTAACACTTTTTTGTGTTATCTGCCAAAGCCAACAATGCTACTCACAACTGGATATGCCCTGAGAAATATGTATACTTCAGGTATTAGGCAAACCATATCCTTCTGCTTGGTACCATGGGGGAAATGCTAGTTCAAACGCTGTTTTCAAGACTGCTTGTCCACTCAGAGACAGAATTTCTAGACATCATCTTCCCACCTTCTGCTTCCTTTAGTCCTCTTACCCAGCCAAACGTCATCCACAATAGATGGAAGAGACATACAGAGGTCTCCACATATATACTTCCAGAACAAATCTTACCAACACTAATGGAAACTCCCTTAATTAAGGACTATAAAATCCACCTGTGTAGATAGAAATTGCTTATAAACAAAGCATACCAGGTATTGCCCAGGAATTAAAGCTATTTTTGATGAGGCAAAAGAAGGGCACAGAATCATCTCAATGACAATCTCTTTGCCATCACTCAGTGAAATACCACAGAGCACTTTCATCAGTTAGTATGAAATATTTAACAGCTGCCAATGCTTCTGCATCTGTCTGAGCAAGACCGAGGTACCTTGTAATGAAGAAGATATAAAATATCGATGGGTCAGGTGCTCAGCTAAAGGATACAAATGACACAAGATTCCAAACTAGGCAAAACAAAACTTAAAAGGGATGTTGAGCCTGAGCAAAGGGCAGTACTTTTATATAGACAGGACACCAAGTCATACGGTGTTGAATGCTGCACATCTTCCAAGGGCATTTTGACAACTCCAAAACAGCATTACTAATCCTAGTTCCAGGTTGATAAGGAGCCTATGGGAAAACTTCTGTATTTCCAACAGAATGTTGCGAACTGGTTGCAAAGGTAATTGAAAAAGGCTGAAATAAAAGTCTACCCATTTATCCATGAGAGCTGGAAAGCAGTATAAATTATTCCCTCTGTTCTGCCTCAGCAGGTGTTCAGATCTGCAGGCATAAACATCACTGTGTACTATAAACCCAGTTCACCTTCCTCTGTTGGATGGAATATGCGGACAGAATGGGAAAAGCCAACAGAGATAGCTTTGCTATCATTGTATATGTAGCAAATACTGCTTAATCAGTAGATTAAAATAAGAAGTAAAAAGAAAAAAGGGCGTCCTCCCTGATTTGCAATTGTTTCTCTGGGATCTTCCTAGGGACAAAAAAAATGGAAGATTTTTAATTCAGAACTGCATCCTTGCAGCACAACCCAGCACAGAACTGCCCCTACCTCTGGGTTAAGCACGGAAAGATGTGTGCCACACACCAAAGCAAAGACATGCAGAAAAGCTTCTACTGCATATATTCAGTGCTTCCTGTGCTCTGGGAAGCCAGCTGAAATTCTTCTGTTCAAATGCCTCAGCCTGGGTGTACCTGGCCAGAGCTCCACACCCAAAGGCTGCTCAAGGTACATGGTAAAATCATCACCTCCTTTTGCTGACAGTGGTTTTTAGGCTGTAGTCAGATGAGCTGCCTTGGCCACAGCTGAACCATGTGAAGGACTCCTGTGCTCAGCCCACCCCGGCCCACCTGGTCTGGGCAGAGGCCACACTCTCTCTGTGAGGATGTCCCTGCCCTTCTCTGCCCTGTCAAGGTAAGGGCACAAGTTTGCACCCTACCCAATCTTTCACCACAGCCCAAGCTAAACACTTCCACTGGCAGGGTTTCATGATCCATC
The DNA here is from genome assembly GCA_013400655.1 of Mystacornis crossleyi. Taxonomy (NCBI): domain Eukaryota; kingdom Metazoa; phylum Chordata; class Aves; order Passeriformes; family Timaliidae; genus Mystacornis; species Mystacornis crossleyi. The sequence continues at coordinate 27,401 of VYZQ01006440.1, read as the reverse complement.
CCTTGAATGCATTTGAACTGAAGAAGACTGGGTAGCACCTACGTACAATGCTACATCCCACATTTCTGGGAGCGATGCAAAAACTGGTGAGGGGTGGGGGGTAAGAAACTGCTGTGGGAGCTGTCTCTGACACCAGCTGGGAGGCACCCAGGCCAGGGTGCAGGGCAGCAGCTACCCAGAGCACAGGGAGAGCTGTGTGGGGCTGCCAGGAGGCCAGGTCCTTGTGGCAGGGAAGGACGTTTGGCTCCATCCAAGTGCAAGAGGATGACGCAGGGCGAGACCCTACAGAAGCATTTGTGCTTATTCCCAGAAAAAAGATGTCAACTGTGCACCTCTTGCTAATACAGAACAAGAGAATAAAGTCAAATGTAATGGCGATACAAGCATGGTGGTGTTCTGTCTTTAGTGGGGAATGAAGGCTTTAATGTGTATAAACGATTGTAAAAGATGTAGAGGAGAGCTTTGTGCAATGTGAACGCTGAAAAATATTTCCAAACAAATCAACATTATCCAGTGAGCACTTTACTAAATTCATTTCATTTATATATGTACATATGCCCAGAGAGCAACACCAGTTGATATGATTTTAACAACAAGAAAAAAGCTGGCAAATCAACTTAATACACTTAAATCTTTCTAAAGAAAAAAAAAAAAAGTTTTAAAAAAATCAGCTAAACCCAACCACCTCCAAAACTCTACCCACAGTAATTTTATAGGGAGATATTGAAAGAGAAAAGACAGACAAGTATTGTGATGCTATTAATGTTGGCAAGACAAGGAAGGAGAAAACGGGCAATTACCCATGAACACAGCTCTTAACTTCAGAACAGAACAAACAATCAGAACAATAACCACCACTTAAAAGTCAATAAAAGCAACATGTATTCATAAAGGTCTTGCTAGATAAACTCAAAACACCTTTTCATATTTCTTCTCCATTATCCTTCTCATGACACGGGGAGAGTGTTACAGCATCCTGCTGTGCAGAGGAAGCAGGAGAGGACGTTCGGATATAGCCTTAACCAGAAGAGACAGCAGTGGCAGTAGGAAGCAAATTAAAGTCTAATCAAAAACTTGTAAGCAATTGAGAGAAACTGATTGTTGAAGAAGCTAGCTTTTATTGTGACCATGGTAATCGAGTGCTTGCATTGAGTCAAGATAACGAAGAAAATTACTGCATCATTGGCTATCAACCCTGTCTCAAGAAGTATAACATTATGGGCTAGGAAAGCAACACGTCAGCTTACAAAGTGGAGGAATGACAGTGTCTGTATTCATAACTCATTACCAGAAGCATCTCAGACCTACTGAGCTTATTTTGAGAGGACTGTGGAGAAGAAAAGGCACAATCAAAACTTCCACAACTGTGCAGTCCCAAGAAGCAAAGAAATTGAAAAAATATAATCACCAAGCCTCAAGCAGCAGAAGTTATAAAGCTCAGCATCCTATGGAACACCTGCACAAATTTTCTGATGTCTACTAAGTTGAATGCTTGCTACAGCTCTTCCTTCAGTGGGGGCATTAACTTTATCTCTCTCATCTCCCCGGTCACCAGACGTCTTGAGGTTTGTAAGATTTCATCACTTTGAAATCTCTTCTATTTATATTGGCAGAAATTAATCTCCAAGGATAAAAAAAAAATTACACCAAGGCAATGAGGGGAGCTATCAGTCAGACAGCATTATTATTATTTTAGCTTCATCACCTTAGGAAACCAGGATGAAATTAATATAGTCAGGGCAGAAGGGAAGAAATAACAAACATAAATCTAAAATGGGAAAAACTTCTAAAGCCAGAATTTTTAAGTCAAGTACAGAAGACATTCTTTCACGTGAGGAAAGCCAGATTTGGGAGCTTTTCACAAACAGATCACCATTTCTGACTTTCTAGGATTTCTGCTAAGCCATACTCTTAGGCTGCAATGAAAATCTGGATGATCCCCTTGTAAAAATGCAAACGCCAGAATCTTAATCCGTTCTAACACAGATGTTTGACTGTCTAAATACTTCTACCAGACAAGATCACTTGGATTTACTTTTGTAATTCTCCCCTTACAGTGCTGGGGGTGATCCCACGGGTCTGAGTAGCCAGTCTGGATGCCACAGAGTGCAAAAAGTCAATCCAAAATCCCGAACTGTTCCACTGCTCACAAAACTATTTGAGAGAATAAGGTGCACCCTAGGGAGATGCTGCAGTGCATGGAGGCTCTTTGGACATCAAGAAGTGGAGAGAATACATCAATTTCCCTCACCTTCCCCTCAAAGCCAGTCAAGAGGAAGCCACACCCAGAGAACTGAGCGTGGTCCTGGGGCCTCTTCACTAGGAGGAGAAATCAATGAAGTCCAGCAAAAAGCCCAGCAGGGGTTCAGGGAACATGAGATCTTGAACTGGTGGAGAAAACTACACAAATGATTCCTCACAGATTTTCCATCCCAGGTTTTAGAAACTGAAGGAAGCAATCGCATTCTGAAAGCCTCATTAAAACCCTAATCAGTAAGCTAACAGAAAATATTATTTGTAACAGGATAGTCAATGAATGAACACAAGGGAACGGTTTTGAACTTTCAGACAGATTAACATGATCTCTCTGCATTTCATGACTTTCATCAATATTTTTTAAATTTGTCATGATTTTGAAGTCCATGCATATTTTTATAGCATACTGATATACATTATGCTGTTTTGCCTTCATTTGTAATTGTCCTGACACAGCTAATTAAAAAAAGAAAAAAAAAAGGGGGGGGGGAAGAAGAGACTGGTCTCTGCTCCAACAGGGTGTATTACGAAACCAAACTACAGAACTAAACCTTCACTCTAATAGTACACTAAAACGTGTGTTTTTAGAAGTTATGTGGGTATTTATAGTTGTTTCAAATTATCTTATATATATATTTGCTATCCACCACAATGTAATATTTCAAAACCATCATAGCATGAATATTCAAGTTCAAAACTTCAAAGAGAATATTATAAATTGAAACAAAAAATTCTATATCTCAGACCTTTCTCATCCCCGTGACTTCTTCAGTAAGACAAGGTAAACTAAGTGTCATTGTCTTTCCTTCAGCTGTTTTCAAGGTCTCTGTTTTCATCAAGTTTTTCATCAAAAACTGGGGTTTTTTTACTAGATACAGAAGATGATGAAGTTATACTGTGTTAATCAATATGCCCTATATATTTCCACATTAACCAATCCTAACCACAATGCCGCCAAAGGTAGCCAGTAGTTTTATCTATTGCTTCAGGAATTTTTAATTTTCTTCTACTTCTCTTTGCTAAAAGCACTTGCCTGCTCTGCAGAGTCCACAGATAACTTCAACGAATGCTGAGAAGCATCATTTATAACTGGATTAAGAAACAATTCTCTTACTGCCAACATTCTGTGGCAATCAGAAAGAAAAAAATTCCTGCCTCGCACATGATCTAAGTACAAGGACATTCCTTGCAAACACAGAAAGCTGAAAGTCAGTGATGTATTTTACTGATTTTCTAGGAATATATTTTGCATCCACAAACTGCATGTTAGTTGCTCATTATCTTGTCCGTGCAACTTAAATTATGGACTTTATGCACAACAGTTAAATTTCAAATATGTGTTGTAATATACCTAAGCAGTAAATAACTCTCTAGCCTTTGTGTTGTCCCTACTGATTAATATTACCGTATGAACATAATTTCAGGAAGGAGACGTAGTTAAAAATCGCACCTGGCGCACTTCTGATTGCTTTTCTGCCGGAGAAAAAGTAATTTCGGTTTCCTTGCCGATGAGAGGCAGCCTATGTATGACACCGATTAGCGTCTTCCCCTAAAGGTTAATACCTGGCGCTAAGAAACATTAAACCTGGTCAGTCCAGAAGCATCCAGGGCAGGGAGGCACAGGCAGATCATCCGTGACCTATCCCGAAGAACGCCTGGGACACGGTGGTCGGGCACGGGACATCACGTCCGCAGGACCACCCTCCACAGCAGCTTCACCGCTCCTCGCCCGGAGCTGCCGGGCCGCCCACAGCTGCTCCAAACTTCACCCCGTTCCCTTCGATGCCCGAAGGAGTACCTGGGGCCGGGGGGGCTGGGCCGGGAGGGACGCGCACGGTACCTGGGTACTCCGCGTCGCCGGGAGCGCTCCGGTTTGCGGGGCAGGNCCCCCCCGGCGCGCCCGTCCCCGCAGCCCGTCCCGGCGGGGAGCAGCGCGGGGGGGCCGAGCCTCAGGGGCTGCCAGGCCTGGAGGTGGCCGGCGTGCGGCACCATTCCCCAAAATACCGAGCGTGGGGCACCGTTCCCCAAAGCACCGAGCGCGGGGTGGCTCAGGTGCCGTTGCCGCCGGGAGAGGGGACATGGCTGGGACCCCCCTCCCCTCCAGCAAGCGCGGAGGGACGCACCTGGCGACGGTCCCCGTCCCCCGTGGCCCTCACAGCGCACAGAGCTGTCCCGTTGTAAACTGATGTCGGGGGGAAGAGTTTGCCCTAAAAACAATGGGGAAAACAGCTCTTACCTGGAGCCTTGCTGACTTTACTCCCTTTTCTTTCCTCTTTTTTTGTCTGCAGTCCCTCAATCTGCCCCAGCAAAACGACACAGGACATCCTCCCACTCCTGCCCGACGCAAGCGGCGAGCGTGTGACAAAAAGTTGGCACCTGGATGTAGCCATATGTGACCCTTTTTGGCTCCGAGCCTTGTTACGTCGCACAGGGAGAGGCCGTGGTGCAACTGCACGCCTCTGTCAAGGCTGCCGGCCTCTGGGACATGCCTTCATGCAGGAGTTTGGAAAAATCCAGCCTTGGCCTGAAATCAGCAGTCTTTGCCGTTTTCCGCTTAAAATGGTGTCCTGCAAAGAATAATGCAAGTTCTCTATCTTAATGACTGTGTTTCACTGGAAACACAAAATTAATATCTTCAGGCGTATTCTACCACAGTATACCAAACTGGCTCTGAAAGCCTTTAAAAAGATCTAGACATTTTAAGCATTGATTTTTAGCATAGATTTGTTGGTTGGTCGTTTTTTTTTTTGTTTGTTTGGTTTTTTTTTTAATAGTTGTAGCAAAAGGACTCTAGACGATCTATTTTGAAATCACTTTAAACCATTTTGAATACCACACTACAGTCAATCTATATATATATGTGAGACTTCATCCAACCATTTCCCTAGATCCAGTCAGAGCCAAATGAAAAGGGAATCTGCACAGAGGTTGTCCACTTAGAAACTTTCTATTTATATTCTGAGAACTAGACAAATGCAGACAAAGGTGGGTACCTTACCTATATTTTTCGATGCTTACATTACAAACCATGTCAAGTTTTTATCATATTTATTTAAGATAACAAATAAAGAGAAAGAGAGGATTAGAATTTTATTCCATTTTGAAAATAAGGTTGGCTTTCATGAACCTAAAATCCCTTGGGTTTACTTCTTACATTTTTCTGGCATGACCTAGAATACTTAGGATCTATTTTTAACATTATTTAAGCCATGTTGTCAGAGTA
>VYZQ01006440.1:2305-21526 GCA_013400655.1 Mystacornis crossleyi | reverse complement strand
GGGCGCCCCCCGCCGCTCCTGCGGGATGTTCCCTGCCGGCAGCCGGCCCGGGCGGCCGATCCGGCCCCGGCAGCCACGGCCCGGAGCGGGACTGCTTCTGCCCCCNTCTTTCCTCTTTTTTTGGCTGCAGTCCCTCAATCTGCCCCAGCAAAACGACACAGGACATCCTCCCACTCCTGCCCGACGCAAGCGGCGAGCGTGTGACAAAAAGTTGGCACCTGGATGTAGCCATATGTGACCCTTTTTGGCTCCGAGCCTTGTTACGTCGCACAGGGAGAGGCCGTGGTGCAGCTGCACGCCTCTGTCAAGGCTGCCGGCCTCTGGGACATGCCTTCATGCAGGAGTTTGGAAAAATCCAGCCTTGGCCTGAAATCAGCAGTCTTTGCCGTTTTCCGCTTAAAATGGTGTCCTGCAAAGAATAATGCAAGTTCTCTATCTTAATGACTCTGTTTCACTGGAAACACAAAATTAATATCTTCAGGCGTATTCTACCACAGTATACCAAACTGGCTCTGAAAGCCTTTAAAAAGATCTAGACATTTTAAGCATTGATTTTTAGCATAGATTTGTTGGTTGGTCTTTTTTTTTTTTTTTTAATAGTTGTAGCAAAAGGACTCTAGACGATCTATTTTGAAATCACTTTAAACCATTTTGAATACCACACTACAGTCAATCTATATATATATATATGAGACTTCATCCAACCATTTCCCTAGATCCAGTCAGAGCCAAATGAAAAGGGAATCTGCACAGAGGTTGTCCACTTAGAAACTTTCTATTTATATTCTGAGAACTAGACAAATGCAGACAAAGGTGGGTACCTTACCTATATTTTTCAATGCTTACATTACAAACCATGTCAAGTTTTTATCATATTTATTTAAGATAACAAATAAAGAGAAAGAGAGGATTAGAATTTTATTCCATTTTGAAAATAAGGTTGGCTTTCATGAACCTAAAATCCCTTGGGTTTACTTCTTACATTTTTCTGGCATGACCTAGAATACTTAGGATCTATTTTTAACATTATTTAAGCCATGTTGTCAGAGTAATCCTATTTACAATGGGAACTTTAAACACCCATAACTCAGGTGATGGCTTAGTATTGTTTGATTACCTTGCATTTTTTATTAGATCTTTCCAAATGTCCTCTTAAAGTAGAGGACATCTTCATAAAGAAGAGCTGTAGTTTGGAGTCCTGCCAATACTCCCTCTAAAATATTTTTCTTAGAATATAATTTACTGTATCTCCTTTAATCTTTGTAATTTATTTCATTATTTGGGCAGATGGCTTGATTTTTCACAAAACCCTGCTATGGCTACTATTTTTAGCTGAATGACAAAAATAATTGGTAGGTGTCTTTCCTTTTCCGGTTTATAAGGAAAGTTCATTCAGAAGGATGAACCTGCAGTTATTCTCTCACAAAGCTAGTATTTGTACTATAGATTTCCATTCAGCAGCTCTTTTTTCCAGCAGAAACTGAAATTCAGTGTGCTGGTCACCTTCAGGGCTTTGTTTGTGTGAGAACACGTGTGCTAAGGAGAATACACAGTGTCAGGGTCCTGTCCTGCACTTAGCTTGGTAATATGTGAAGGCCTTGACATCCTTCTAGCCCACCTGTACGCCCTCTGAGGTAAATCCAACCTGTGTATTCCTTCAGGCTGAGGCAGTGGTAGGAGTTCTGAGGTAGTAGGAGATGCTCCTCACCTTTCCTGATGCAGCTGGCATATGCCGTGTGCAGATGGGGTTTCATGTGTGGGGTTTGGAGTGGAGCACTTCAGACACCTGCTCTGAATCAGATGCAACATGAATGCCTGGAAGAACCACTGATGTCTATGAGTGAGATGACTACTCCGTGACAACGAGTTCTTCAGGGATGTGCGAGTTCCCAGTGTGGCACTGAGAGAAAAATCCTTTCTACAAAAGAGTGAATCAGATACCTTGGTGGTATTCAGTAGTGGAAAGCTGCTTTGAAGCAGCTGGGAGCAGCTTATTTTCTGCTGTGGGCATGCCTTGACAGAAATGTGGAGCTTCCCTACTTAGAGCCACAACTGGGTTTCTCCTTCATTTCCTTATTATAAACTGCTATTTCTTTATTGTATTTTCTCCTTTCTTGTAGCAAAATTAATGTCACTTGAAAAAGAGATTTTGTATGTGTAAGTCTTGCTGACAAACTTTTAATGTTGTAGCTCTGTGCAGTTTCTATATTTTTAAATATCTGGAGAATTAGGAAAAAATCCTGGTGTACTTTAAAATATTCACGCCAAACCTGTCTTTCTTTATACTGTATTGTACAGATTGTTGGGAGTTTCGGATTCCCAAAGACGCTTCTGATGAATTCAATTGCTATTACAGGAAACAAAACAGTGAGGAAAATACTGTAGATGACTGTTTCTGAATTCCAGTTGTGAAATTTATGAAGAAGATTATGGTTTACTGTAGTGCCTAGGAGACAGGGAATGAAGTCAGTGGCCCAGATCCTTGCTAGTCCTGTTACCATGTCCCATGTTCCTCTTGGCATCTAAAATTTTAAAGATAAACAGGACATGAATGAAGTAAAAATGAAACAAAGGCAAAATTCAGACTGTCATGACTATTTTGCTTTCTGCAGCAGGCACTGGCGGTACAGCAGGAGGGGAAGAGGATTGCATCTGGGGAGCAGTGGGGAGTTGCCAGACCAGCATCCTTCTCTATAGGCCACCTCACTGGATGGTCCATGTAGAAAACTTCCTGCCAATGGCCCTTCCCTGGGGATGGAGCTTTGCTGAGCTGGGTTTCTGTGGGATTTGAGCAGCCACAGAACCGGATGTAGCAGTGTATCAGAGGCTGAGGCTGCCATTTAAGCTGGAAGCAGAATCTTGCCACAGTAAAGGCTTCTGAACTCTCTCTCTTCTGCTACAGCACTGACTTTGGAAAGCTGACATTTTGCACTCCTTAAAGTCATTATCTTAAGAGGTGCAAAATAAATGAATATTCCTGGGGGGGGGGAAAAAAAAAAAAAAGAAAGATTCTTAAATAAACAAAATGACAAAGCTAAATAGAAGAGATTTTATCTGAAAGTAAAAGACATTTTTCCAGAAGTGGAAGTTATGTGCAAGCAAGGGAGCTTACACAGGTCCTAAACCCAAACAAATTAGGCTTAAAAATCTAAACGAAGAGTTTGTAGAATGACTTGCTAAAGGCAAGTATAAAAGTTACTCATAAAACCTTAGGCCACAAGAACTAGGAAGTTCTGCAGAGCTGAGGGACTACCAAGGAGGAGAAAAATCACAAAAAGGCCATGAACGAGGTGCTAATGCAACTCCTTCTTTGCAGTGTTCACTACCAAAGAGCCTGGATACATTCATATCCATCCACTTTCTTTACAAAAATCAGGTCTGCAGAGTTATCCCATATTAAATGGTTGGAAGGAGAAAAAAAAGCTCATATAAGGAAAATGGATAGTAAAATCAGCTTGCCTGAGTCTTATTCACCTAGACATATCTTGAGAGGTCAGATATTGAACAACAGTCCCACTAACTTCGAGGTAAACTTGCCATTCAAATACGTTTTGAACTCAGCCGAATAGAAAGGTACAAAACCTTGAAAAGGGCTCCAGCGGGTATTTGTATTTGAGACAATCCATTTTAAAATAACCTAAAAAATAGTATCACTTGGCATATGAATAACTCTGAACTAGTTATGATCCTGGCCTGTATCAAACATAGTGTGGCCAGCAGGACCAGGGCAGTGACCGTCGCCCTGTACTCAGCACTGGCAAGGCCACACCTTAAATCCTGTGTTCAGTTTTGGGCCCCTCACCATAGGAAGGACACTGAGGTGCTGGAGTATGTCCAGAGAAGGGCAATGGAGCTGGTGAAGATCTGGAGCACAAGTCCTGTGAGGAGCAGCTGCAGGAGCTGGAGTTGTTTAGCCTGGAGAAAAGGAGGCTCAGGGGACCTTTTCACTCTCTACAACTGCATGAAAGGAGGCTGTAGCCACGGGGGAATTGTTCTCTTCTCCCAGGTAACCAGCAGTATGATGACAGGAAATGGTCTCAAGCTGCACCAGGGAGATTTAGGCTGAATATCAGGAAAACTTTCTTCACCAGAAGAGTTGTTCAGCATTGGAAAAAGCTGCCCAGGGAAGTGGCTGTGTCCCTATCCCCTGGACGTATTTAAAAGATGTGTAGATGTGGTGCTTAGTGTTAAGGTTTAAGGTGGACTTGGCAGGACTGGGTTAAAGGCTGGACTCGATGATCTTACAGGTCTTTTCCAACCTAAATTATTCTGTGATCCTATTGTATCATTCTATCATAAAATTTTTATGAGGAAGCATCAACATACCTTTTGTGGAATGAAGCTATGCCTCTTCTCATCTTCTGGAGGCTTCATCAAGCTCTTTCGTATGTAAATGACCCACCTTCTATGGACTTTTAAATTTCATTAATGCTTCTGTCAAGATCTTTCTGGAAAAAACCTGTGAAGACCTTTATAAAGAGTCTCAGCTATCCTGAGATGAAAAAGATTAATAACTACTTAAAGGCTCATCACAGGATATTAAAGAAAGTCGTTCGGATTCAACTTCTGTCTCACAAAACAAGAAAAGAGTCACTGAATGAAATCCTTAGGCAGTGTGTTTGAAACAAATAAAAAGAAGTAGTGGTTCACACATTGTTAAATGTCATTTTGCCTATATGATCAGAGAATAATGTAGAAACAAAAATCATAAATGGGTAAAAGAGTGCAAATTATGGAAGAAATATTTATCAGGTGCAATTAAACACAAAAATTCAGATTCCCAGTTCTTTATATATATGAGGCCTCTAATAAGTGACCCAAAGCAACAAGGCTTATAATAGGTTTCAGAAACAGAAAAGCAAGTGCATCATCTATGTCTCAGTTTCTTGCAGCTTTAATACCTGTGATCTTTCTTGGGGAAGGCTGAGACTCTGGAGGCTTTCAGAAATCTTCTCCGACAGAATGTTAATTGGGAAAGGTGTTCGGTGGGAATGCTACTTTTTAAGTTTACTTATTTACCAGTATTTCCATTAAAACACCTGCAGCATGAGCATTGCATAGAGCCCTCCCTAATTTCCATAGCACAATTACTCTAAATGGCAGCATCTTGTTCTTTTTACCATCATACCCTCACACTGATCAAAAGCAGGACAGGGCCTCCAACATGCTGGCCTGCAGCCACTGGCCTCTGAATTAGTACAAAGCATGAGTGAACTCCACAGAAATTGAAAGCAACTGTGAAGCAAAAATCAAGCTTCTGATTCATGAGATTGATTACATGCATGCATCCAAACACATGGAAACTCCCACATGCAGACATCCTGTCGGCTGTGATACAGCATCAAGTGTCACAATTTGCTGTGACCTCGAACAGAACTGACAGCTCTAAAAGCACTTTGAGTTAAAGCACTCTAAGGAGAAGGGCGGAGATTACGTTGCCCAGAGGATCTGCAGCTGAAATTTGTGTTTGTACCAGAATGACAAAGCCAGGGTTTGAACAGAGATGCTGCTTTTTCAGCCCGGAGCTGGCCCTGACAGGTTGCATGTGCGATGTGCCTTGCAGATATCCAATTACTGCCTCCTGCCCCTCCTCATGTCCAGGATCGCACATGAATTCATAAAAGGCTTAGAGGATTTAAATAGCCTGGTTACAAAATTGTATTGAAACATAGATACTGATGCAAATTGCACAGCCTGTTGGCACTGCATGAATCATGCCAGGCCTAGAAAGAGTCTACATTAATTCCAAGTGTGCTGTATTTCCATTTCCAAACTGTTCTCTTTTCATATTCATATTGTGTTGTTGTCTTCATTTAGATTATTTCCTTTCTTTCTTATTTTTTAAATTTTCTTTTGCATCTGTTAATGCTTTTGCCAAGTCTCTGTATACATAGCTCATTTCCAAAGCTTCTCTCATCCTGTTCTATGTTTGATCTCCAGTTCTTCCAAAGGAATATATACAATAGCCATCAGAAATTGAGATAAAGAAAGAAGCATCTCTTGAACTAGCTGTTACAAACAAATCTCTATTATAAACAGAACCAAAAGAATAAGAAAAGGGTCTTTCCCACTATAAAGTTGCTTTTTTTGCAGCCCAGATATACACACAGTGGATTTGTGTCCTACCATTTCGGTCATCCTCCCTTCTTTTGTATGAAAAACTTGTGCTACTCTTTGAAGCCTGTTTCTGGTTTCCAAGGGAGAGTGAGCTTCTCCCAAGTCACTGCCATGGGGAACACAGGGCAGCCTCACCAGCAGCACACGCACCATGCCATTGCCAGCAGTCTGCTCTTCAAAGGATGGAGAAGAAGGAAGCCCAGTCTGGCTGGTGACACTGCCACTGAGTGGGCTCCTCGCTGTGATGGCTGGTGTGACGCCTGGCCACGTTCAGGGGATGCATTTGAGAGTGGCTCTGGAACACCTGCCATTAGGAATCTGCGTTTACAAAGTCCGCCATAACTTTGGTGAATCTGAGGCCTGTGGGAATTAATGGGAAAGACGTGCAGCTCTGCGTGCTGCAGCAGCTGCCACGAAGTCACAACACTCTTGTTCGATGTTCACTTCCAAAAATTACAGAAGCACTTGTAACAAATACAGTTGTTCATAAATCCCCAGAATAGCCTGCTGGGTGAAAAGTTCATTAAAAGTCACATTCAATTAACAAATGACTGTCACCGCCAGATGTGTATATCCTGAGGTACAGTTTAATATAAGTCAGACACAGACAAAATGACACGCTAAATGATGATTAATGCTTAGCTGACAATTTCACAAAGCATCACACTAAGTAAAGGAATGCCTCCGAAATCAACAGCCTAATTTACACAGTGTCAGCTAACTGGGGTGAAAACATGAAATAAGGAAAAATAGATGATATCGAAAAAACAAGGGAGAAATGAACTGTGCTTGCAGTCATTCCCCAGGATATATTTCTGTTTCACCCAGCTGGGAAAGAAACATTTCCTTTTCAGGTCAATAATTAAACAAAGATGTTGTTTGAAGTAATGAACCAAAGAAACAGAGCTGTAAGTGCATTCCCTAAAAGACAAAAAAGGCAAGGTAGGGTCTCAAACGTGACTGACTGGGCTTCTGAAGAGAAGCAGCATCACAAAGAGGCTCAGAAGACCCAAAGTGGTGGTGTTCATGAGCTTTCCAGAGCTTTGTGAAACATCCTCCAGGCCTGACACATATTATTGTGATGTTACAACAGAAGTACAGGCAGCTGAGACTTTGCCTACGTTATATGAATGTGCTGGCAACAACACTCAGTTAAGGATTTCTTCTGCCTACTTCACAGATAGTCAATTTTAGCTCCATGAAAAGGTGCCTCATCTCCCACAAATGGCTGTGGGCTCATGCTGTATCCAGGAGCAGCAAATGGAGCACAGGCTGAGCCACAGGCTCTAGTGAATATTGCCAGAGGGGTATCATGAAAACATGGTCTCCACTCAAGCTCTGCTATACTGCAGCCATCAACATGTCCATAATTGTGTGGGTCAAGACCTGGGCTGACTTGGCAGAGCTGGAGTGTGTTCAGGCACGGTCTTTTGCTGGGGCGATGTCCAGTTTATGCATTGGCACTTAAAGAGAAGACACCGACTCCTCTTGTCCCAGAACTCCAAGTTCCTAGTGCAACTGAAGCAGTGCGGAAAGGTTGCCGGGCCATTACCTGTCTACTGATAGCTGGGTTTTGCAGCACGAGGCACAGAGAAGGTACAATGCGGGCCCTGGAAAACTGCTGTCTGCTTGTCTCATAGCAGTGAGAAGAACAATACAAATTGGTCTTGTTTTGTGGAATAGATTCTTAAAAGTCTCTGGTTTTCATGATTTTGCCTTGTCTACTCAGTCGCCCCTGAACTTCTGAGTGACAGAAATCTGGGTGACATTACCTAGCAAGTTAGTTCAGTTGGAAGATTCCCACAGTTCCTGATCTCTGGGGTATCAAACTTGGGACCAAATGCACCAGTTCCTTTTGCATTTCTCTTTATATTCATTTTTTCGTCATTCTGTTGGAACGGTGTAAGAAAGTTAGAAGACATTTACTTGTGTGGCTGTCTGCAAGGTGTTTCTTTATGACTAAGGTCAGTTCAACCTCCCAGAGCTGCTACCACTGCTGCTGCAGTAATGTCACAAACTGTATGAATTCCTGGGCTGAACATTTTCCCTTTTTCAGAGATACCTGTCCTCTGCACACCATAGCAGTTAGACAAAAGGATCATATGGGATGGGGATAGGAACCAGTCCCAGGTGGAAATGTTGGGAAATTGTCCTACCAGGAGCAATCTTGTCAGATGTCCAGAATAAGCTGTAGTTACTGGGGGAAAGTGCTAAAAAGGCAGCTAACTGAGGAAAAAAAAAGAAAGAAAAATAGCTGAATATGAAGAATAATCTCCAGTTTTCACAGTCTACAAGGGCCAGGTACGCAGCATTCCTCTTGTTCATTTGTTTATGTCATGGATATACAGGCTGCAGTGACATCTCTGAGGTCTTCCCATGAAGAAGAAGACCTATTTATGGTGTATTTACATCTGTAACTGTTTTACAATATAATTGGCTCAATTTTTGATTTTTAAGTTTTTTCTTTTTTGTTTTGTTTGTTTTTTTTTTAGTAAAGCAAATAATGACTTCTCTTTCAGCTATAAATTCCCAGCTATGGGAATTGACTTAGGAGAACTGGTGTTTTCAGATGACAGTCCCAGCTAAATGTGTGGCGTGTTAAGGTACGCAGCTTACCTTCGTTGTCTTGAAAAAGTCAGGTTGCCTCAGACTTTTGTCAACTAGACAGCACTCTTTAGTAAGCACTGTGTAAAAGAGCTGGAGCTTTTAAAAGGACATAAACACGACTCTTAGTGGCTGCAACAGCTGGAAGAGCAACAAGCACCGATGGGACAGTGGTGAATGAAGCACAAATCAGTAGACAGACAGAAGACAAGAGAAACAGCATTGGGGGAAATTATCTGCATGTCATCACAAGGTGATTGGAGAACTGATATTACAGGCATCCAAGCATATGACTATCTATTAATTTGGCGTTAGTTGTCATTTAAATTTAGTATCTGAGTAATCTGGACTAAAAAGTTGCAGATATAGAAGACACAAAATGCAAGTAATTTGGATTAAAAGAAATCAGACAATAGTGTGGACTTGAATCTGGGTTTCCACTTCAAATGCAGAGATCATTATGTCAGGAATTATGTAAGCAGTAATAAGCTTGCATTGTGTCTTCCTGAGAGGTCCTGATTTCATGGCTTGCTGAGAGAAGTCTCCAGAGAGAAAGCACATGGATACTGAAAAGCAGAAAAAATCAGCTCCCAAGAGGGGCGAAAGAACTTCCGGTCTTAAAAAAAAAAAAAAAAAAAAAAAAAAAAAAAAAAAAAAAAACCAACAAAAAACCAAGAAAAGGTGTTTCATGAAAGAACCTCTCAGACTGAATCAGCTCTTTGGAGTGCATCAAGTTACCTTTACAAAACAGACTGTTTCTATGTATTCACCATTCAGGAACCTTCAGTGATTTAGTGAATTAATTTCTTTCAGGAAGTTTCCCAGTAGTGCCTCAGCAACATTACTGGAGAATTAATCTTTATAATTCAGTTGTCAAGCAGTGTGACTGATTTCCTCTAGTCTAATTTTTGCTCCCTCATTACATGGTCTCTGTTTCAAAAAGACATTTTCCCCTCAAAAAAAAATCGTCACCTAGTCACAAAATTAATCTCAAATTTACGCAGCCTTGAAGGTCAAAGTTCTTAACTTTGTGTTTATTAGTCTCAGGAAGTGAACATATCTAGGGCATAGACAATGGATTTGAAGATAT
Source organism: Mystacornis crossleyi (assembly GCA_013400655.1). NCBI lineage: Eukaryota > Metazoa > Chordata > Aves > Passeriformes > Timaliidae > Mystacornis > Mystacornis crossleyi. The sequence goes on along the minus strand of VYZQ01006440.1, from coordinate 11,715 downwards.
AGGCTGACCCTCTTAAATAACCTTGTATAAGATTATCCGGGCTTTTGTAAGATGAGAGTATTAATAAATCAGAAAATCTTTAAGATCTTTAAGAGAATGATGGATTTGGAGGTCCAAACTATCATACCAGGTAATGAGACTATAGGAGAAGAGATTAGGGATGGAAATACCTGAGATTTGATAATTTCTGAGGTAGACAATTTGAGCAAGAATGTATCCAACAGAAAAACCATCAGTAAAGGGTTGGGGAGAGAAATGAAATTTTAGAAAGCAGAATTGAAGTATTTCTCCCCTGATGGTAATTAAAATATGAAATGTCCAACCAAAACTACCAAAACAGTTGCAAGAAGAAATCACGTTCAAATAAAAGTTGGATGTGATAAGATGGTGCCAACAAGAAATTGTGTCCTTATCCAGAGCCACTGAACGGGCACATCTCCAATTTATTCAGACGTTATTAGGCTGCCAGAGCAGCACCTCCATTCGCAGGCTCTCCAGGGTTGTGAGAACAGCTGTAATGATTCACACAAAAGTTTGATGACTACAGAAATTGTGATGTAATCTTTCTATAATCCAAACTTACAATGAATTTCCTTCCTGCCACAATAATGTAGCAACAGTAAAGGCCTTGGTTATTGTGGAATTCAAAATTTTCAAATCATCACGATGTAGGGGACATACAGCCTGACAGGTTTTTCCACTCTCATAATCCCTGAAAGACACATTTCCTCTAATTGTCCACTAGAAAATATTATTTCCTCTTCAGATTTGTAGACCTACCATGGGACAGTTTACAGTGTGCAAAGATGGCTGGTCTTCGACATTAAGAAATCAAATTATTTGAGGGGCTGTCACTGAAAAGTTCATTTGCTATATTGTTTAGAGTTTATGCAATGCTTACTCACTTGAATGTGCTTCTGAATTTAATGGAGCTGCTACTCTAAGTGTTCATATAAAGGACAAACAAAGTGGTTCTTGCTACATGGAGAGTGCTAAATATTGACTTGCATTCAAGATCAGAGAATTTTCTCTGCTACATTACAGATGTGAAATACGCAGCAAATAAGATGTTTCCCAATCAGAAAACCTGACACATTTCTTTTTCAGTTTGCATGTGTGTGTGTGTGTGTGTGGTGTTTTGTGGGTTTTTTTGTTTGCTTGTTTTTGGGTTTTTTTTCTTTAATTTAGTTTAGTTAATTTAGAACACTACAACTTGATCATGAGAGAATAATGTCTGGAATCAGAATGTGAAAAGAGCAAAAGGAGAAAAAGCTTTTCATTGAAACACTGAAACACAGTGAAAAAAACATTTTCCAAACTTTAGTTTTAATTAGCACCTATTAAAGTACAGCCCCATATCCAAAGTAAAAGTATGACATCATCTTATTCTGAAAAAGCTAAATGCTGATGCCAAGACATAACTTCCATAGGAGTTTTCTCCATTTTAAGCAGCTTCTAAGGGTGTTTAAATGTGAATGAACCTCTTAATTATTTTGCTCTTAAGCATTAACTGCATAATCAGGTAATGAGACAGATATCAGGAGCAAAAAGTAAAATACCAAAGATAAACAATTTGAAGGTGAAACTACCTTAGGCTGGGGTGTTCCAATGCACATTTTTGTTGTAGACAGTTCTCCCTTATATTCATTACATCCTTATTTAGTCTAGGTTTTCTTTCCCTCCTAGATGACCCAGTGCAAATTGAGGAGGCATTGCTGCCTTAAGACTCCCTTCCACAAAATCCCCATGAGATGGTCACAGATGTGCCAGTGTAGGAGTACAATGGATCTATAGTTTGCTCCTTTCTTTTCATTCCCCAGAGCATGAACGTTTCTGGGACTGATCTGTTTCCTTTCCTGCAGTCAGCTTTAAAAACCCCACTTTTTCTGCTAATGGCATATCGAGTCCTGACATGAGAATGACAGAGTGATCCATAAAATGGTGCCAGCCTCCCAAGCTTGACTATCTGTTGGCCTTTCTTTAGGGAATGTGCATAAACACTTCAATAAACATGAGTTCCAGCATTTATACTGCTTGCATATGAAAATACCTGCTACTAAATGGAATGCTAGGAATGTTACCTGGGGTTCAGGACAGCATCTGTCACTAGCAAAGCTGGCAAGGATAAAAACATAACACTGTAAATTCAATTTATAGGCATGGTATAATGAAAACTATTCATTATGGGTTTAATGTATTCCTTTTGCACTAATGTCTGTGTTTTATATGCAAAGATGTGCTGTGTATTTATAGGCCCAAACTACATCACACATGCTGGGACACCAGACTGTGCCTGCTTGGATGTGCAAGTCCAGATTCATGCCATCCCCATCCCTGGAAGTGTTCAAGGCTAGGCTAGATGGAGCTCTGAGCAATCTGGTCTAGTGAAAGGTATCCTTGTCCCTGGCAGGGAGGTTGGAACTAGAGAATCTTTAAGGTCTCTTCCAACTCAAACCATTCCATGATTCACTCCAACTGATCGTGCCCTTGCAGGCAGCTCTCCACTTTCATTCTCCATCGTCTGTCTTAGGATACACAGGCAGGAAGGAGATTGTCTGCCTCCTGAAACTTGTCTCCAGTCCTGAAGCTTGGGGTCCAGTCACCAAGAGTCCAAAGCCCTCTCCCCCAACTCTCCATCTTTAAACCAATGAGAAAAATATCAGTGGGTTAACCACCATCTGCTCACTGACCGCGTAGGTGGGAGAGCTTGGGGAACCACATGTTTATCTAAGCCACATCATTTAAGAATGCATTGGGAAAGCTTTAGAGTTGCCTTCTATTTGGTATATTGCAAGAGACAGATGAGGGAATCTCTGGGCTTGTAATTTACCCAAGGCAATGGACACTGGATAGTGACCTTTAATCCAGCACCACTTGGACCAGTACACTTGGACCTTTCTCTTTCACCATCCTCGCTGCCCTAAAACTGTACCTGACCTCCCGTTATATCATCTGCCTCACTTGACACACTGCTGTCACAGATTTTACCACACTCCAGAAAGAAGACAAATTACATTTTATTCTTTTTCTTGGAGCACTGAAATTGAAATCTGCCTCTGTTGAGTAGCTTGGAGCTGGCTCTTCTTACCTTGATTTCAAGTGGGTAGACAAGAAAATTTTTATCTTCAAGCTCTGGTTCACTGTTCAGAGCTGGCAGAAAATCTCATTGCCTTTTTTTCTAGACCTTGCATGCCCACCTGAAATAGGTCTGCTGCAAGGAAATAGGCAATTTCTTTCTTGGCTTGAGGCCTAGAGTCAAAATAGGAATTAATCTAGTTCAGCATTTGGAAGGTTCATGTCAGGGTAGGTGTGAAAACAGTATGGCTGCTTGTGGTGAGACAAAAGTGAGTGCTAAGGGGAAATGGCAGAAAGTCTCTATTAAATAAAAAAAGAAAACTACTGAGAGTCCTGTGTTTCTCATAACTAGCTTCCACATGCACTGTACTGAACCAGATGTGTGCAACAAAACCCTGCTGTGCTTGGGTAATCTCACAGCCACAGAGAGGAAATCAGTGCTGAGCATATTCCAAAGCAGTCACAGAAACACCAGTGCTTCTGAATGCCTCCTCTAGCCCATGGCTTTTCCATCATTGCTACAAAGTGACTGCTTCAGTACCATTACTCCAGTGCAGAACACCATGAACGATGAAATTCAGATTTAGAAGTGAAATAACACTGTTCCAGAAACCAATCTGTCATGCCAGAGAAGAAAAATGGCAGAACTATGTTTTTGTTGACCATTGTGCAGTTTTTTCTTTCATGGTCTTAAATCAGTTTAACTTTGGTTTCTGCAAAATAAGTAAGTTGTCTCTCAGCGCAAATAAGCAACTGTTGAAAAAATATTTTAGCTCTAAACATTGTCTCAAGGGGTGTTTTTTTATTTTTTGTTTTGAAAATAGGGACCCCAAAATAGGCATGATTGGCCAGAGTGGTCTGCTAGCAGGAGGTCCGGAGAACCAGACAGTTCAGCTGAAGTTAACAGGACTGCAGAGGAATTGTCAACATATTAATTTAGGTATTCATCTCTGAAAACATTGATTCTTTTTCTCCCTGTTTAAAATCTGGTTCCATATGAAGTCAAAGTATTCTGAAAACAAGCACTGATTTACTTCCTTGAATGTCTTGATCAGTATATCCATAGTGTGTTTTACTATTAGGCTATATTTGCACACAGGCAATTTGTTCCTCTCCAAAAAATAGCAGCAAACTGTTGTAGCTTGCCAAGAGATCATACCAACAGCTTGACAGATTGAGAGAGCAATTTGCCCATTCAGTACACAGACATAAATCTTTACACCTAACAGCTTTGTTTAAGAGCCAGGACTGCTCGCTCCTACACCTGAACCTGCCACCAACACATGTACAGTCGCGCCGGGAAAGAAGCGGCAGTGAGGGAGAACGCTTGAATTTACAAATATTGACTTGAAGAGTGTCGCTCTCTCTTACATGAGTTTACACAGATGCAGAGTTCATGGTGTAGTCCAAACTTTTTATATTCAGTCCTCCAGTGCCTGTGGCTGCGCGAGCCACACACGTACAAATTCCAGCTTTGCCTTCCCTGCACAAGTGCAGCTCTTGGGTTGAAGGATTATGGTCAGCTTGTGCCCCTGCCGGTCTCCCAGGACTCTGCAGAAAGGGCTTTTGTCAGAACTTAGCAAACTGCATGTTTTAGCAAACCATGCTCCTTTCTCAAAAATCTTCTAAAGACAGGAGCAATGATAGATTTCAGCATTGCCCTCAAAGGCAAGGCTGCTCAAAGGGCTGGAGCACCTTTCCTATGAAGACAGGCTGAGAGAGCTGGACTTGTTCAGCCTGGAGAAATCTCCAAGGAGACCTAATGAGGTCTTTCAGTACCTAAAGGGAGCTTATAAAAAGAAGGGAAAGGGACTTTTTATATGGGAAGACAGTGACAGGACAAAGTGCAATGGTTTTAAACGGAAAGACAGCAGTTTTAGATTAGATGCCAGGAAAAAATTCTTTACCCAGAAGGTGATGAAGCACCTAAACCGGTTACCCAGAGAAGCTGTGGGTGCCTCATCCCTGGAAGTGTTCAAGGCCAGGTTGGATGGGGCTTTGAGCAACTTGGTCTAGTGAAAGGTGTCCCTGCCCATGGCAGGGGGCTTGGAACTAGATGATCTTCAAGGTCCCTTCCATGCCCAACCCTTCTATAATTCTATGTGAAAATTATTGCTCTCTTCTTACCTGAAATTATTAAGTTACAAAAGGAAGAGTCTTTTTATCATTGAAGAGGAGAAAACTACAGATAGTTGCTACTACTCAGTGCACAGTAAGACACTTAGCTAAGAATATCAGGAGGGCTGCACTAGGTAAGTGTCCTCTTGCCCAGCATTATGTCCCTGAACAAGACCAGTAGCAAATGCTTCAGGAAAGAGTGTAGCTTGAAGGACAAGCAGGTGGTGATAGCTTTGACATTACAGTTCCAGCAATTACCATTTTAAGGATTTTTGGAATAGAGGTTGGAGCTGGACAATTATGCCTAATAGCCCTCGATGGATCTTGCTAGTAGCTATTAATCGAAAAGAGAGCATCTTTTGTCATTTCAGGACTGATCAGTTGCTTTGAAAGCTCCTAGTGAGTACCTTGTGTAAGGCTTTTTTAGAAATCTAGGTAACTGCAGAAGCCAAATCATCCTTATTCATACGTTCACTAACCTTTTGAAAGAATGCTATTAGGTTTCGGCAGCATGTGTTCCCGGGGGGCTAAGCTGTGCAGGTGCCTCGAGAGCCTTTGTGGCACCACATTTGTTGCCCCCTGTTTTCTGGGACAACTCCCACAGACAGTTAAATAACAGCTAGTGGTTCAGCATTTTCACATTTTAATTTGCTAGTAAGCTGCACCTGATCCCATCAATGTTATTAATGTCTTCAAAATTAGCCACAGTGCCCGAAGTATCAGTCCTAACAGCAGAATGATCCCTATGCTCCTGCTTTCTTGTTCCCACAACAGCTAAACAAATTTGTGCTTTTAGGAAGCAAATAGTAAAATTCTACATCTTTACTTCCTCATGATTACCTTTTAAGAAGACCAGAACCTCTGTATTGCCACTCCTGACTGGCAAACTTTATTCTTAGCTGAAACTCATAATTGAGGGAAATATGTCTTTGTTGCCTTTGAGAATCAAAGGAAAGTCATTGATAAAACAGACCACTAACAGCTGGTGTGAATCAGTGTAGCTCCAATAACATCCCTGCAGATATATAAAAATAAATAAAAATATTATCTTTTCTAAAAAGACATAAATTTTCTGTAACAGTTCGGATGGATGGATGGATGGATGGATTTTGAAGGTTATTTTAAAAAAAACCAACTGTTTCAGTAATCAACTGGCTTCAGATCTTGGTCACATGGGCACACACTGGCTCATGCCCAGCTGACTGTCAACCATCCCCAGGTCCTTTTCCACCAGGCAGTTTTCCAGCCACTCTTCCCCCAGCCTGTAGTGCTGTGTGAGGTTGTTGTGACCCAGGTATAGGACACAACACTTGGCCTTGTTGAACCTCATCCCATTGGCCTCGGCCCATCGATCCAGCCTGTCCTGATCGCTCCGGAGAGCCTTCCTGCCCTCCAGCAGATCAACACTTCCACCCAACTTAGTGTCAGCTGCAAAGTGAGGGAGCACTCAATTCCCTTGTCCATATCATTGATAAAGATGTCAAACAGGACTGGCCCCAGTACTGAGCCCAGGGGGACACCACTCGTGAACAGCCTCCCTCCAAACTTGTGCTGAAAGCTGCCTTCAGCAAAGCCACTGTGAGAAGGTCTCTCTTGAGACTGGAAGCTGCCTAATGCAATGCCAGTGATGCCTCCTCAGGTACTCTCAGGCATCTCACCTGGGTGAACCTACCAGTACACAAGACAGGATGATTTTGAAGAATGCAGATGGATTCTAAAATCTTGCAGGCTGATGAAAAATAAGGGTAATAAATCATTCCTTGATGAATTCCACTTGTTTCTTTAGACTTATCCTTAGGATAAGTGATACAAACACAAAGCTTCTCATGGCTGGACCAGTAGGCAAGATAGGAATAGGCTGAAAGTTGTCAGTATTGGGTTTTAAAGGCAACCATCATACCCTGTTACAATGCTAGCAGTAGTCTCCAAAATGCCAATTATTTAGAAACACTGAACCATATTGTGCCATACAAATTGAAGTGGGCTGATTTTATTACAAATATTTCTGTCTTTTCCAATTAAGAACATCGCATTATGTAGCGATGTGAAACTGTCTTGTTAACTTACCCTTGGAGAGCATTTATTCCAGGCACATAATAACAGTAACAGAGTAGAAATTAGTTTTCCTCTCTACCTTGCAATGTCTGTGATGGGATTTAATAGGAATGTTAATAACAATCTTGACCCAATATGCATCTAATCTTCTGCTGCTATGAATGTAGTGACAGCAATTTGCACAATCTGATGATATTTTGTTCGTTGCTTCACAACAGTAGCTGTATAAAACAATTTCAGACTATCCACTCTTTTCTAAAGAAGGATCAAATCCATATATATTTACAATATATATGAATGTTGTTAATCAATTTCTACTCAGTAATGTATTTTTCAGCATCACAAGACATAAGTTCAGAAGCATACATGATAATGCTTTACAATTTAAATCCATTGCATCATTTGATTTTGATCTACATAAACAGGTATTGTTAGAAGAAAAAAAATGACAAAGCCCACAAACTTGTAAGAGGGAGATAAAGAGGAACATTTGTTCTATACTCCTGTCTATTTGAATCAGTATTAGATTTATATCTAGGTCAGTCCTTGAATAATATGGCCTCTGAATTCCATTAAATTTCTGATATCTCTATTACAAGTCTTTGCACAGTCCATCAGAAATAAGAATCTTATTCTTTTGTGTTCCAATTCTCTCTCACAATAGAGATTGAAGCCTGGATATCATAATCTGTTGTTGCAGGCATTATTTCAATATTACTTTTCATTTAGAGGATCAAGGGGGAAAAAAATGTGTTTTTTGTAGATTTCACTTAAAAATTACTTAAAGCAAGTGAAATGTAGAATAGTACTGTGTACACAGATTCGTTCCAGAAAATACGCCCCTGCAGAGTATTTTTCTGTTAACATTGTTGAGACAAATCCCACATCTTCAAATTGCCGATTTCCATTTAGCGCTGCCAGGGAGCGATTTCCATTCTTTAGGTTGCACTGCCCTCTAGGGGAAAGGATCTTTAGCTCCAATTCCACGTCAATGCCGCGAGAACAAAAGCCGTCCTCGGTTTTCTCCTTCAGTTTTGAAGGCTGAACACTTTGCTTCCTCCAAACGTTATGCTGATGCTTGGAATGACCTCGGCATAGCAGCACAAAGATCCACCAGGCCTCGATACAGCCATGTTTTATTTCCATTTTTATTCCCATATGTGTTCTATTTCTGTGTGTCTGAGTGCTTGTAATTCTTGTTTGGGAAGGACTGGAGGTGCTTTTATATTTTTTTCTGAGGTTTGTGGGTGCAATGAAGTCTATCCATGGTCTGATGCTGCTGTACTGTGGTGCCGAATGCTTCATGAAGCGATGCCCAGGGAAGCAGGTTCACGGCCTATGTATGGCTGGAGGGACAGAAAACACGGCAGGGTCAACACGGTTCACAAAATGTTTTAAGTTCTGCTTTGCAGTGCACATTCCTAACACATACGTGGGCACTGCCCAGCTATACAGAGAACTGCTGGACGTGCTACACACATGGTCACCATACATACTCCTGGTGTTTCCTGCCAGCCACGGGGTTTGCTCTGTGTCACAGGCAGTGTAGCATTTGCATCGTGTTCCCAGCATCCTACAAGTTCACGGTATTTGGTAATTCAAGTACTGAGGGCAGAAATTCACGGCAAGAAGCAAAGCCTCCCTCAAGTGTGAGGCAAGCAGGCTCCGTGTCCACCTCCCATCCAGAGCAATTTTCAGGATTCTCCCTCTCATGCTGTTTACCAGTGTGATGAACCACAGAAAGAAAAGTATGGATTTGGAAAAGCCTTGCCTAAAGCATAGGCCTGTTTAGTGTACCTTGTCCTGTCTAGCTCACCCTTCCTCTCAGTGGTCTGGGGACATGAATTCAAGACACAAAATGGTTACCAGGGCTTTTCTGCTGGAGGTTAAAGCGTGCGTGGCCATGTTTGGGATCCTCCACAAGGCAGCTCTGGGCTCTCTGTAGATCTGGTATTCACTGAAGGAGCAGATCAAAGTTGCTTGCGCAGACGATTAAACTGACAGGTGGTCTCTAGTTTGGAAAAATTATCATTTTCCAATAAACAGCTGACAAAAAGGCAGGTTTTGGTAAGAAGCTCCCTAATACAAACAAGAAAAAAAGAAAGTTATTCCTGCTATTTGAGTCCTGTTATTATCTAAAAAAAAAAAAAAAAAAAAAAAAA
>VYZQ01006435.1:0-25234 GCA_013400655.1 Mystacornis crossleyi | reverse complement strand
AAGATAACCACACAATGAAACTGCCTTTTATGCTCCTTTAAATGAGTAACAAGTAGCTTTCCTTAACTTTAGAAAAAAAAAAGGTTCAGATTGACATGGGAGGCTTCCAGAAGTATGCTCCCTGATATTCATACAGATATTCATGTGANAATGTCAAAATTTTACCCAAATTACAAAATATCCCAAGCCATCATCACATCTGAGATTTCAGTTTACCTCACTAATCAAATTAAAAGACCTGATTGCATTTGGGTTCTAAAAGGCACTATAGTATTGTAAATTACTATATCTGGGTTGCCAATTGCATCTTTATCTATAAATTACAAATACTTAGTGGCAACATATTGGACTATTTCTAATGGATCAAAAACAAGTCTAGGTAACTGCAGTGTTAATAAGCTGATGGACCTAGAAAATTGTTAAGCCAGAGAATTTAGGTAATAGTTGTTCCCTTTCCTAAGTATTTCAACAAATTAGACAGCATGAATACAAAAGCACAGAAAGACAACACAACATAAAAATTATCTGCAAGTGCCATTACTAATACACATTAAATTAGAAACCTATAGTTATGATTATCCATCTTGAGGGAGGTATTTCATAAGGTCAAAATCTCTTAAAACATTTTAAAAACTCACCAGACTTCAACTCACTTACCTTTTTAAGTTTTTTTATTGTCACCTGAAGATCCTCAACTTCAGTGTCATATTGGCGCTTCAGCTCATTTAGTGCTTCTTCAGCTTTTTGCTTCTCCTGCAATATTTTCAATCTCATTAGAAGATGAGACAGGTTTCAAATGCTTACTAAAAAGTCATTCATTGGTTTGGAAAGCACATACTTCTACCTTAGACAAATATGTCTTTCCATTCTGTCCCTTCCTTAAGATCCACAGATTCTGATTTTGTTATTGCAGTCCACTTATAAAACACTCATAGAAATATAATGGTGGCATGGAAGCAAAGATATAGGTCCATTCAGTGTCTTTCATTCATGATTCCTGTGCTTAACATTCTCAATGTCACTTACTTTTTTACTTCTATTCTTAAGTTTTTTGCTTTGAAGTGTTGGAATCTTACAGGCCCATGTCAGTAAAAGCCAAGCAGAAGACAGCATCTCTAGTTTCAAATGCTACTGTCAAGGGTACAGAGGCAAGGGGGTGGACTCACTGCTGTCAATTCAATACCACCCACATCGCCAATGGGGGCGGAGAGGGGGGAGTCTCAGCAAGAAAAATGCCGCGGGTGGAAAAGGAAGCAGTGCCATCTTTTGCCAGGGCACTTGGCAGAGCATGTGCCATACTGGAGTCAGGACTGCACACTGGTTGGGCACCAGGATAGAGCTGCTGTCCCACAGCTGCTGCCATCACCTCAGAGAGTGCACCTGCACCGCTGCCACCACCATGGCCCCAGAGAGAGAAGGAGTCTGCACCGGTACTGCCACCACCACTGTCGTCAGCATCTTGGCAGCACAACTCCTTATTCAGACAAACTATCGTTCCAGGTTTTGGGTTATCCCTGTTTTCCATTATTTCAGGTCCAGGGAGGAGATTGAGCTGTGGGAGATTCCAGACGTGCTGCCTTTGTTTTCCTCAGTGTCAAATGGGGAGACGCATTAGGATGGTCACCATTTTGCCTGTGTTTAGAGATTGCTCCAAGTACTGCCCACAGGGATGTTCAGTGGTGAATGCCCTTTTGTGGGTAAAACTCTCTCTTTCCCTTGTATAACCTTTATTATCAATATTGTCGTGATTATTGCAGTTGTCCAGGAAATTGTAATTCCAGTTAATAATTTCTCCTAGTTTCCTCTATTACTGAAAGGGGCAGAGGGAGTAAAATGTGGCAGCTGGGGGGGTTTAATTTTCTTGCTGTATTTGAAACCAGCACAGGTACTCAATCTAAATATCAAACCCAGTACTCTGAAATTTATATTAATCAAAACAGAGAGATTTTGGAAAGAGGCTACATCAACCACAATGAGAAGAAGAGTGTGTGTGGAGTGCTATAGATTGGTATGTGCTTCATGCACTCCAGTCACTCCTCACAGACTTCAGTTTCACAGCACAAGAAATCAGAATGCAGCAGTGACAAGTGGTGCCAATGAGACTGGTTGATTTTTCACATGGAAGAGGCAGGCATAGACTTCCCTTAGAATTCAGCATTAGAATTTCCTGTAGGTGATGCTGACATCCAGGTGTTAAAACAATAATCACAGTAATCAATTTAAGCTGGATTCCCCTACTGTTGCCAACTGCACAGACTCCTAGTTATTGTTTGGTAACTATTTGCTTCCCTTGAAGAAACAAAATACAGGATAGGCTCATGCAGAGGCAGGTGTCCCGGTGGCATGAGTGAGATCACTCTGACAAACAATAGCCTTGATTACAGCCATTGAGATTAATGGCTTAGTACATTCCCACAAAGTAAATAGCTTAACATTTACTCTCAGGGCGTTTTAGTAGGTGCGGTATGTGGAGCTAGGAGCTACAAGGAACACTGGAGAGTGAAAATGAAAAAAGCCTTGTGAGAAACAACAGCCCATCTTTCATACCTATAGCTAGATGCAAACAGTGATTGAGAATACAGACTAGATGCAGATAATACATAGAAGATGGATTTCTGCATAATGCTAGTACATAACTGTAGATGTTCTCAGAGTAGGCAAAGGTACACATCCCAAGTCATCTTTTTAAAGCAGTGAAAAAAGTATTCAGGGCTTTTTTCAGCAATTTATCATTTCTGGAGAACAGTAATTTTTCAGAGAAAATGTATTTGTTTTCTAAACATTAACTACTTAGTTTCTCTGGAAATGAAAATTTATCTCTACTGAGAGCTGCATTACCACTAGTTAAACATATTAAAACACACGTGGTTTTTTTTGGAGGGATGATATCTTTAACATTTTCATGCCATTGTATTTTGCTTCTAGGAACACAATAGGCTTTTATGGTGTGGTAGGACTGTTTTCTCTTGTACAGCAAAAGGCACTATTTGAAGCAGATCTATCAAAATACCATTTACTTCACATATCAAATAGTGTGAACTACTTAAAATCAGCAAGTTGGCAGACAGCATTTTGTTGCTTCTGGTTCTTCAAATGCTCCAATGAAAGTACCCATAGCAAATATATATATATGTTCAGTATATTGTGTGTCCTACCAAGCAATAATTATGCCCATAGTATATATGCTTTAACTAATGCATTTCTTATGTCCACATTAGAATACTTTCACAAACTGTTATTTTAATGCCCATATAAAGTTCAGCTTATCTTAAATGAATATAGTAACAATTCAAAAGGAGGCAGGCAGCTGGTCTTGCTCCTTTGAATTATGCAGTCACATATGGCTCTAATATATCTTTCCCCGGGTAAGAAAAGATGATTTTTACACTTTTTCATATAGACTGCAAGCGGGTTGAAACAACAACTAAAACTGAGCAGATCAAAACAGAATTTCCCATCAAGTTTAGAAGGCCCAGGCCCTCACACATTGTTATCACAGTTATCCCCTCTTAATTCTATAATTCTCTAAAATGTAGTTGCAGGAGAATGGAGGAAAAAAAGGTCCAGGAAGATCTACAGGAGGATCTCCAGGAAGATCTACAAAGCAGTACCAAATAATCTAAGCATTAGATTCTACATAAACTAATTTACTAGGAGAACTAAATTACATTCTTTTGTGCTGAAATATCATTTTCTCCAATCTCTTTCCAACTGATCTCAAAAAGAAACTCTTCTTGGGCAGTATGTTCCCACAAAAGGGGAAAGACTTTTTTTCTTGGGTTTTATTATACCTAAGCAGATATTTCTCTTCAAGAAAGCATTAAGATCATTCATTTTTTATCTCATGTACAGCTTTTTTTCATCCACGCCCTGCCTACAGCAGCTTTGAGTCAGCCCATCAGGATCAAAACCATAGCTGGCCATGAATCCTGCTTAAGACCACTGAGAGTTTGGTGATTATGAAATTCTGTAAATATAAAATACTCACTTCCTTTTTAACTTTATGTTCCGCAGCCTGTATCCGTAGTTCCATCTCTTCCTCTAGCTCACTGAGTTGAACTGCTGCTTTGTCCTGAGCTCTAAAATTTAGAAGAAAATACTCTCTTAGGAATTGCCCCTGGCCTGAAAGAAACATTGTGTGAAACACATCTGCCTGCCTCAACTGCAACAAATTATACAGACAGATATGGAAACAGTTTAACATTGCCCAGACCTTGAAACTGGCGTGGCTGGGAACCTAAATCCCAAATTATTTTCAAGACATTGGCAAATTAGATTTTAAATAATAGCTGCAAACTGATGATTAGCATGAAATACATCACATCTGCATTTTTAAAATTAAGTTACAAAGATAAAAGGTGCCTCTCATTATCCTATGAAGAGACTTCAAAAGCAACTTGCATCACCCAAACCTATGAGATCTCTGTCCTGAGCTAATCTGTTTTCTTTTGGCAGTAATGATGTGAGACTATCACATCTGCCAAGTAGTAAATACATGTAAATACCGTTGTGAGCCTTGAAGCTCAAAAAGCAAAAATATGGTTTCTAAAATGAAAGCATAATAGATATGTATGATAAAACTCAAAGTTGCAGTCAAAGAGGAGTCAAAATGTTTTAAGGCATTTAACCTAACAATAGAGTCTGCAAAACTTTGGTCCAGAATTTCTCGAAAGTATGAACAAGTAATCATTTGCATGCTGCTATATGTGCTTATGCACTAGTGTGTGCATACAAACTAACTTTTGAACTCAGTTTAGGGAAATACTTTGCATGGCATATTTTGGCATTAACTCTAATTAGTTTAATCAAATGAAGCATGAGAAGACAAAAAAAAAAAGAAATTGCAGAGCTGAGGTAGAAACACCATTCACTATACCTTTTTACTGCTATGGCCAAAGTTTCCATCTCTGTGCTCTGAAGTTTGATCTCTTGGATGAAGTTCTTAATGACATGCTCATATGACTGGATTAATTTTGGTTCTGCTATGTGTATGTTATGGTACAGAACACTGACCTGCTCTTGCCTGAAAAAGAGAGATATGCACATTTTAATGCACTTACTTGGAACAATATTATATTACAGGTTTGAAAAACTTACTACAAATTAAGATGTTTCCCTCTTTGCCTATTCTTAGAATTTAGCAAGCTAGATATGGGCTTTGAACACTCAATACAGTATGTCTAAATTCTTTTAAATTATGTTTACCATTTCCACTTCTCTGCTTTAATATAGCTACTGCAAAAAAAATCTGCATAATTAAATATTTTTTTACTTCTATTCATAGTGTAGTGAACAGAATGCCACTGGAGTAACCCACAATGTATATCAAGTTTCTTGGTTGCTCTAATGTTAATCATAATCCGTGAAGAAGCCTAAGATTTCAGGAGGTTGCATAAGAATTTGAAACGGGTATGAATGCCTACCACCTAAGTTAAAATGGAAAGGGGGTAGAGGGAGGTGGGCTGCAGGCAAAATAAGAATACAGCTCTTCAGTTTCAGACTAATTATTCTGGTCTATACTCAAATAAATTTGTCATTTTAAGAAACTAATTCTGTATATTACGCTCATGTGAAAAATGACAGATATATCTCATAAAGAAGAAAGAAAACATTTCTGTAGATACTTTAGTTGTTAAAAGCTCTCCTGAAATTCATACTGAAAAGCTGCCTCAATGCAGGAATAGTATACTCTGATTTCCACTTAATCTGGACTCGTTTACATAGATTGCATACTGTTCTAATTGTCAGAGCAAAGAATCTTTACAAGATTAAAAAAAAAAAAAAAAAAAAAACACAACAGCAGAAGAACCAAACCATTACTACAAAGTCTACTAAATAAATAGCACTGATTTCTGTTCATGTGACTAGTATGTCATGTAAACCTCTGTTTTACATGCTAGGTTCCAACTCCTGGATTACATTAGGCAATATGCCTAAAAATTACAGAAAATATTCTGTAACAGTATTTAGCAGTCCTAAGGAAAACTGAATGTGATTGACATAGACTACATGCTAGAACATGAACAGGTATTCAAGAACTTAAAAACTGAATGGAAAAAAAGGAACAGAGAAGATCAAGTCTAGAAAGGTGGAGGAGGCAGGCCAGTAATGAGGAAATACACATTATCAGAAGCAGAAATACAACCAAAAATAATGTTTTGCAAGTTCAAGTCTAACACCATATCTAACATCACAAATACACGCTCTCCTTTTGTTGCTAATGAAGGCTTGAACTCTGATTAAGCTATCCTCCTTGTTAGCTGAACTCTTGTATCTTCAGTGGAGGTAGTGCTATTTAATACCTTCACCATATACATGATACCAACAATCAGTGTGTATTCTCTTCACTTTTTCCCACTTGAAGCAATTCCACAGCACTGCAGCATTCTGCTTCTTGTATGTGATTTCTCCACTGAAGGCCTAACTTACTTTATTAAAACTGTTACTTTACTAAAACTGTTACTATAGCTCAAATTCCCATTTTAAACAATTTAACTATTTCAGGACACTGTAAAACCTGTTTCCAGCTGAAATGCTGACATTCATTTTGAGAAACAGAAACATAAGAGCAGCACAAAGAGATAAAGATTTACTAATGCCTGAGAAATTTCTGTGTACGTACATGTTTCTGACTTGCAAAGAATTTCCTTTACAAAGGTTAATGCTTACCTGTATTTAGTAGGTTAAATATCTTTCAATGTATGCACATAATTTCTTTTTCAAAATGTATCTTAAACAGAATAATGTTGAGGTTCACAAACACTAACAATAATGAACAGATTTATCTGATCATCATAAACTACAAACTATGTAAAAATAATGTAACATTAAAGAACTCCTCAAATGTATATTTACTCAATTAATGATTTGCATTTAAAAAACTGTTGAGGACATTTCCAGAATGCACCTGGAGGCCTGTAGTCAGTGGCATTCACCCGGGATCAATACTAGGACCAGTCTTGTTCAACTTGTCAGTGACCCAGATGAAGGGATAGAATGCACCCTCAGCAAGTTTGCTGATGGCATTAAACGGGGGACTGGCTGATCCACCTGAAGGTTCTGCTGCCATTCTGTGGGACCCTGATAGGCTGGAGGGTTGGGCAGAGAGAAACTTAATGAGTTCAACAAGGGCAGGTGTCGGGTCCTGCACTGGGGGAGGAACAGCCCCAAGTGCCAGCACAGGCTGGGGGTTGCTCCTACAGAGCAGCCCTGGGGAGAAGGACCTGGGACTCCTGGTGGATCACAAGTTGTCCATGAGCTGGCAGTGCCCTTGTGGCCAGGAGGGACAGTGGTATCCTGGGGTGCATCAGGAACAGCATGGCCAGAAAGTTGCGGGAGTTGTGCCTCTATTTGGCCCTGGTGAGGTTGTACCTGGAGCTCTGGGGTCCCCAGTACAAGAGAGACAAGGAGCTACTGGAGAGGGTCCAGCAGAGGGTCCCAAGGATGTTTTGGAGTCTGGAGCATCTCTCTTACGAGGATGCCTGGGCCTGTTTGGAGAAGACCGAGGAGATAGCAGTATCTCAAAGGCAGGAGGTAAGAGGATGGTGCCAGACTCTTCTCAGCAGTGCCCATGAACAGGACAAGGAGCAATGGCCATAAACTAATACACAGAAATTCCACCTCAACATGAAGAAAAGTCTCTTTACTCTGAGGCTGGCAGATCACTGGAACAGGCTGCCCAAGGATGTTGTGTAGTTTCCCTCTCTGGAGATATTCAAAACACACCTGGCCAGATTCCTGTGTAACCTGCTCTAGCTGACTCTGCCGTGGCAGGGAGGTTGGACTGGATGATCTCCAGAGGTCACTTCCAACCGTAACTATTCTGTGATTCTTTTCAAAGTATAGGCAAACCTGAGATCAGTTGGTTGGATCATGACACTACTAACACCAGGTTGTGAGTCCAATCCCTGTACAGGTCATTCACTTAAGAGTTGGCTGTGAACATCCTTGTTGATTCCTTCCAACTCAGAATATTCTGTGATCCAGAAAAACACATACCTGAATTGAAGCTAGAAATCAGTATGTGTGTGATGCTGAGCCTCTGCTGCACAGATAAGTCTGCTTTAAGATGCAGTGGTCAGAAAGTCAAAGTTACAGTAAGGTTTTATTCTCCCTCTGGGATTAAAAAAATTTTTTATATTTCATATTCCTTCTTAGCCCAGTGACCAGCTACCACACAGCAAGATTCAAAATATCTCAGTGACACAGTTTTAGGAAGCAGTACTTAAGCCTGAGGAGTCAAACAATATCCATACAACCATAATCATGCAGGATTCTGCAAAAGGCCTCGAAAGATCCCAAGTGGTCACTGAAACTCTCAGTGATACTTATGTGAGTGCTTCTACAGCAACGATACAGCATATCTTAATTTAAAAGTAGAGTCACAACTACTACATCAACAAAAAACCAAAAACAAACAAAAAACCAAACAAAAAACCCCCAAACAAACAAAAAAAACCCACCCAAAAAAACACCAAAACAACAACAAAAAAACAGATGAGAAATCAAAGTCATGCAACAAAATTGGCAGGATTATTTAATCACTTAGGCCTTCAGGAAGAAGTAATACACTTTCATGAACTGGAAAGACTGTCAGTGATTTAGTCACTAAAAGTATCCGTGCATCTATGATGAAGTAGCAGCAGTTATGTGTACTCTGTATCAACATGCGGTAAGTATTTAAAGATTATTTGTTCCAAATTGCCATTTTCATATTTTTAATCATTCCTCTATTTTCACATGCTTTGGTGAATATCAGTGACCCTGCTGCAGCAGGACAGATTAGCTGTAATGAATATTGCCCAATTTGTTTGTTTGTCCTCACTTCCTCTTGAATACATGCTCTTTCTGCAAATTCATTAGTTATTCGAAATTAATTATCAAAGAAGATTTTACAAACAGATTTCACCAAGCTGACTTGAACTCTAAATAGTCTGTCCTTTTGTTGGACAAAATGTTTCAGCAAAATTCATCTCAAATGCTTGGACTTGCCCTTTAAGACTGGTTTTCCTTGAAATCTTTAATTCACTTTTCAGTGTATTTAGCTGCATATCTTTAAGTGCCACACTAACACAACTGTAGACATTCACAAATACTAATGCACAGAAAGAGCATTTTTTAACATACGACATGAAAGTCTGTCACTTTGTTCATCTGGCACTATGGTTACACTACCCATCGTGTATGCATTTATTTCTGTTGTTTCTGCAAAGTACAGACACAAAACACTAGTACTCACAAAAAGTATAGCATTGTGGCCAAGTACTGCTTTGGCTTTACCTTACCTCATCTCAAAGGCTTTATAGCATAAACCATCTGTAAAATTAGTACTTAGTAATAGTAATTAGTCAATATTTGCAGAGCTTCACATGAGTTAACTTAAGCAAAGTCACAGTATTCACATGGTTTCAGAGAGTTCCTGCAAGAACTGCATAAAGAAAATAAAACTGCTCTGAATATAATGCGAGTTCTAATATAATAGATTTAAAATACCATGGTTGAATACAATAGGAGCAGAAGGTGGGGTGGAGGGGGGGAGCGGACTGACACCAAAAAAACCCACAACATCAGTCTTGCAGATAACAGATATTTAGATTATATTGTGTCATAATTTCCTTTAATCCTTTAGTCCTTTAATGGCTATATTAATCCTTATCAATTCATAGCACTACTTCTGGTTTGCTGATTGTACAGTGACCGTCTGCCTAGTAATCCACACTCTGATTGCAGTTCAGAAGAAGATGATGGAATTTTTCAACAAACAATTTTTCAACTCCAGAGCTGCTCATTACCTTACATGTGCTCCTTAAGTAGTCACCAGAAAGAATATGCTGTGTTACACAGGCCCCTCAGTCTGACCATAAGGGCGGCATTTGCTTTTAGAACAGTATTTTAATGACCTCTTTCCTCTGTCAGTCAGCTTGTAAAACTGCTCTGATCACTTGTAGCAGTTCTGTTCTGGTATGAACATGAAGAGATGAGGCATAAGGTGGTCTGAGCCAGGAAGGTCTGAGCTGGGTGGTTGGAGCAAAACAAAGCTCAAGCATTATCCACCTGATGACTGTCCTTACACTGGAGACCAACAGCCTATATGTGACTCCAAGAGATCAAGAAGTACCTTTTTCTGAAAAGAAGACATATTGGATATGCCACCATACCAGCCAGCAGAAAAGAACAACCAAATCTGATACAGACTGGAACGGATCTAATTTTGTCACAGTTGAGTGCCTAATACTTTCTCCTAGATTGAGTGCCTTAAGGAAAAACAGATTACACAGAATTTTAGCATAGTGTAAAATTCAAAGTATTTGTCAACTTGAAGCACTATGTGTTTTTTTAATACTACCTTTTCTTTTTCTGTATCTGCCCCTTCAGACACAGGGTGCATTAAAAGAAGATGATCAAATCTGTAACCCCCAGATGACACAGCCCAGCCAAGGTCAGATTCCCAGAAAAAACATTTTTAAAGTTTCCAAAGCATGAATGCTGTTCCCTTAGTGGTATGATTTAGAGCCAGTGGAGCCACAGTGGAAAAGACGGTGGGAAAGGCAAGGAAAGATGAAGTCTGTGGAAAAGGAGAACACCTCAGAGGCATTATGGCAAATGATCACCTGATGATCCCAGGAAAAATACCAGGAAAAATACCAGGAAAATGAATACTACAGTGCTTAAGTGGCACAGATGCTGTTTTGATTAAAGCAAAAATCAGAAGAGCAGTAAAACTTAAGGTAGCTCAGAAAGGCTTCCAGCTCACAGAAAGACATCCAACACATTTCCAGCACAGCACATCTCTCAAACCCGTCATGAGATGTATTAAATGACAAGACAATATTCTTACAGAAGAGATTCCCCTCTCCAGCACTGTGGCAGAAAAAGGACATAGCATTTGTTTTTCCTCAGGATTTGCCTTTATCCCCTCTCCAGGGAACATGCTCCAACCTCCAAGGAAACCTCTCCAGTTCTGACATCATGGCTCATCATCTCATGGAAGTAAACACAAATCGCTGACAGAAGTTAATACTGTGCTCTATATTGACTTTGGCAAAAATCCATTCTGGTTCATGACAGCAAGAGCATGACAGGTTTTGGACAGATTTTTTACACAGCAGAGCTTCTCTTCTTTCCTGTAGTACAGCAGTATATCCCATGAGCATCACCTGTCTTCGCAGTTTAAGTAGCTCACGTTAAGAACAGCATGCTTTTCTCATTTTATCACATCCCCCAGACCCACATTTTCTGTACAGCTCCAGATGACATGACTGGGGGCACACTGTTATCATAATCACATTAGGAGACTTTGGAATTGTGTGATGCATAAAATCTCAGTCAGGCAGCACTGAAATCAGAGTCTGATGAATAGTCAGCTTGGCTGAAAGTACAATGCACAAAAATAAGAGACCCAAAGACTAAAAAGCAAAGCAATGGAGTATGAGTCCTCTCAGAGGCAGAATTTAACTCAAAATAGGGATACAAACTTTCTGCTTCAGATTCATCCACCCATTCACACTCTAATTAATTTGGTTAATTTTCCAATAAGATTATCCATTTTGCCAAATATCGCGCAAAAGTTGCCTGGTAGGGCTTATTCTTTTTTGGCAGTCACAAGTCTTTGTGCTTTCTGACTGAAGTCTTTGACACCAAAATTTAAAAATGTGTTTTCCAGGAAGTTTTTTGCCTGTAATTCAGAGAGAGAAATAAGTGTCATAGCATTCATAAATACACATTTTCTCTTGTAGTGTCAGATGTCAGATCATTCTTTGCTCAAGCTGAGGCGTGGAGAAGGATTGCCATTAGGAGACGTTCCCACACGTTTAAAGGAACACATCTGTCTCTTAGGATCATGGACGGAACCTCTCAGTCTTGCCACTGAAATTCAAACTGAGATTGGCCACAACAAAGAATGCAACATCCAGTAACACGGTCAAGGGCTAAACCCTTCCAGTGTGGCACTGAAGCACTCACTTCCTGGAGCATCAAAAAGGTAAATTTCTTTCTTGTCCACTCCTCTACCATTGCAAATACTCCTTAGAGGAATAAACTAACAAACACAGCTGACTCCTCAATAAAACAGATCTCCAGCTGGCAATTCACTACATATACATATAAACTAAAGGCGTTGTATGATTTCATATTTAATTACTCATTATTCCCAATTAAATGTTACAATGTGGAAGGCTAGCTACATTTTAAATGAAATGAAAATTAAAAAAAAAAAAAGAAAACAACCAAACAAACAACAACAACAAAAATCCCTTCTGTACAATTCCACTAAAGTCTGACTTCACACATTAGGTTATCAGCCTGGAGAGACTTTCCACCTTTTTTTTCCTAGAGGCCAATTTCCCACTCAGAAAAGTAAAGGCTAAGGCAAACAACACTTTGACTCACAGTAACCACCTTATCAAGAAATCTAACTGAATTTAGTCCAAAAAATTTGTTCAGGTGACGAGGAAAGGAACAAGGCTGTAAAGAAACTCTTTAATGTTACTCTGCCTGTTTAACTGCAAACAATACAACCACAGCTTCAGCACAGACTTGAATCTTGTAAAGTATAATCTAAAAGGACTGTGCAACTGATATACCAAAATGCAGAGGTATGATCCACCCCATAAAAAATTACCTTTTTTTAAAAGTAATTAAATTCAAAATATGTTTACTGTAATATACGCTTATTTTAGTACCTGGCAGTAAATTATTTTGCATCAAATGCCTGCTACTACACTGAGGACAGGGTCAGGGATATGTTACTGGGTTTCACACCTCATTTTGGAGGCTTATTTATGATTTTAAAAGTTTAGCCACAGAAACTGAACTTTCAGTTTGTGAAACGGAGACAGAACCATGTTCATCATGAAAATTTTCCCTTTGATTTCCATGAGTATTCAGTCAAGCTGAGGCGTGACAGAGACCACAGGTGTTTATTGTGGCATTTTTCTCCTGACTTCAACCCTGGTTTTATCTCATTACTGCCATTTGCATTGTTTCTCTCTGTATAAACCCCAATAGCATCAAAGCACATGTCCCAGCTTCTTGCTAGCCTGTGGCCACAAGGCAGAGCATTTCGAGGAACTGAACCCCAAAATGATCAAGACAAAAACCACAACCGAGACTAAAAATAGCACCTACCAACTGCACTCATCTGGCTCTGAGGAGTTTGTCCTTTGTAATTACTTTTCTCACAGATGTCAATGTTACAACAAATATATGAAGAGCAATAAAACACAACAAAAGGACACCAACACTTTTATAGTACTGAAGATGTATGTGTGTTCCAAGCCAGGTCTAGTTTTCAAAGTACTGCCTTTTCTTGAATAAAAAGCTGAAGTGACAAACAACTAAAACAAATAATTTAAACAAAAAGATAACTCTTTTGAAGTCCATCTTATATTTCACTTGATTTTGTTATATTCTACTGCTTAAGACTCCTCAATCAATTTCAATATATTCATTATTCATGTAAGTGGCCCTAAGGCTTTTAGTGAGACTACTCACACACACAAAAAAAAAAAAAAAACCTTACACATACATTTCAACAAAAAAAGGTGTGGGCTACAAATCGAAGAAAGGTTGAGCTGTAAACCAGAGCTGCTTCTAACACCTGAGGACAGGAGAGAGAAAAAACAAAGGGCATACTGTTCTTCAGTTGACACTGACACACAGCTAATAAATACAGCCAACTATGGCTGTATATGGATGTTCAAATCTGAACCTGAACAGGAAACATTTACATCAAAATACTGCCCACCTGACAGTATTTACATAAAAGAATCATAACATAAATTATATTATGTCATGACAAATTTAGAAAAACTACCATATGTGTCTGCATAGTGGAGCAAATTAAAGCTGTTCCCTTTCCTATTATCCTTTTAGCCAATCAGACTGTACTGAAACTGCTGCTGCAAACAGTAACCAAGACAGTGAAACAGTACTATTACCAAGAGGAGACAGATGCTTTCACAAGTTACCACTGCTCATGAGTTAGATTTTTTTTCAGCTCCTACTGAGTTTCTGACTTCAGGTTATTAACTGTGTCTGCAAGCTTTGAAACAATCTTTTGCTCTTTTTCTATTTCTGTAGAAAGCAGATGTTTAACAAAGAAAGCGCCGTGAACAATTAAGGAAGACCTGTGTGAAGCTACTGATCTGTCTGAAATGGGGCAGTCCAGTAATACTAAACAGTATTAGTCCAAAGAGAAAAGAACAATTTACTCCAGATTTGCACATGACTAGTAGGTTAAGTAACTGAAAATTTCCCTGAAGAAACATTTCACTTTATAATCCAAACACATTCTTATATGCAGCTGGAACCAAGAATTTAAGGAGCGCTATATAGAGACAACAGAGAGATATATTCATGTATGTAACTTTTTAACTCTCTTGAATAGCTGCCAGTTCCCGAAACTCAGATTATTTTTTTTCTATCATAAATTACAATTTTAAAATGCAGCAGAATCACTCTGTATTTTTTATGGCCAACATTTTCATATTAATTTTGAGCACCTCAGCTTTCAGGTAGATTACTGTGAGTAACCAAAATGTGCCTCTGTACACTGAAACCAGCCCAGTGGTAAACGGGTTTAATCTGAAACCAAGCTACCAGCAGGTGTCTTCACTTCACTGAGACCGAGGACAAAGACTCTCACAAAGTTCTGAGCTCATCAGACCGAGGGCCGTATTTACCCACACCGTTAACGTGAAGGCAACTTTGTTGATAAGCCTTTACCAAGACAAGGTCGACAGGCGTGGAAGAAAAATGCTGGGGGCTGGTCGGGGAATAGCGCGGGCAGAAAGTTACTGCGGAGCCGACAGAACTTTGCATGCCGTGCATTCTAGCAGTCTGACTTTCCCACGTGGGTCGCTGGAAGAGCAGAGCAGATGAAGTCAGGAGCGGCTGCACGCTGGAAGAACAGCATTGGAAACCACCCCAGCCGGGAAGCAGGTGTGCGGAGGGCTCTCTACACCTGCAGGCGCAGGGGGCGAGGGGGTCAGGCTACACGGCCGGTCCCCAGCTGGGATTGCATCAGCGGCGGCAGCTCCACCAGGAGGGCCGCTCCCGCCCCGCAGGACGGCAGGGCCGGTTCGGCGGCGGCGAGGCCGCGGTGCCCAAGGGCCGGCTCAGCCCCGCCAACCCCAGGGCCTGGCACCCGCTCCCACCGCCGGGGGCGGGGTGGGACGGAGCGGGCGGGCGCGGACCTTACCTGGGGATGTACCTCGCCTCGTCCCCAAGTCGCACCTCGAAGTCCTTCCAGGGTTGTTCCAGGCCCGCGGCAACCCACGCCGCTGGCGCCTCCGCCTCCTCTTCCTCCATGTCCTCGCCCCCCGGCTCCCTGCCGCCGGGCTGCCGCCGCGTAGCGCCGCGGAAGCCACGGGCGAACTCCGGGAAAGTGATGGCCCCGTCGCGGTCGCTGTCGAGGCGCTGGAAGATGGCCTCGGCCTCAGTCGGCTGCACCCGCAGCTCGGCGCAGAGAGCAGCAAAGTCCTCCCGCTCTATGCGGCCCGAGCCGCTGGCGTCGCACGCCAGGAAGAGGGCGCGCAAGCGAGACAGCTCGTCCCCCACCTCCTCGGGATCCATCGGCCAGCGCCGGGGGCGCAGAGACTCCGACCGCAGACAGAACGCGATGGAATAGGGTGGGCGGCTGCCCTACCTGCGGCTCAGAGGGGCGGGCCGGGTCCTGCTCCGCCCCGGCGCCCCGCGGGGCCGGGCACAGCCGGGAGGCGGACCGCAGGTGGCGGCTCCTGCTTGGCCGGGGCAGGTCCCGGCCCGGGCTGCCGGCGCCCCCGGGAGAGAGCGAGGCGGTCCCGAGCCGGTAAGGCCCCCGCTGCCCCACGGAGGTGCAGGGGCACGGGGTTCCCCGCGGGCCCAGCATGTTGCGAACGCACGGGTAACTATATGCAGCACCTTGGGATAAAAAAAAAGTCTCACCTCCTGCGGCACTCAAGTGTGAGTCCCGATACTATGCTGTCACCGCAAGGTGTTAAACTTAATTTCCGGTTTCCAACACGGTAAAAATACTCTTCACGTTCATGGAAGACCCAGAACCCTTATGATGACACAAAGTTTCAACAGATAAATTCTCACTGACACGAATAGTCTTGGAGTTATACCTTGTGGGTATGTGCCCACCACCAGTGATTTAGAAATGTGGATTGTTAAAATATCATCTTAAACTGCAAATGCAAAAGCTGTATTCAAATCAATAAACCAAAGGAGACAGCTTATCAGTGCTTTGTGGAGAACTAGTGTCTTTCTTGACAGAAGATGTCTTCCTCGTTGAAGTCAGACTCCAAACTCAAATTCTACTTGAATCTAAGGGACATTTTTAAATTATTATTTATTTCCGTACACTTATTCTTGTTTATGTCTATCTGCAAATGTAAATTGTGTTACACCACAGTTGTGATAAATACAAATCTGACTGTCAAAACAGCATTTCCTTGCTGACCAAAATATAGCCTAAGTATGTGATCCAGCAAAGCACAAATAGTCCATCTGACCTCTCCTCAAAGTAAATCACATACTGTAAATGGGAACTATAAAGTACTCCTCTGCCTGAGAGGTGTGGAATGCCCTCAAAGGATCTTCTTTTTCTTATAGTTTTTGATTATTAACCCATCAGGATTAGACAGACAGCCAACAATCTTTCTCTAGGCAATAAAATGTTTTATAAAATGTTCCCCACACTTTAAGGAAATACATCTGTTAAGCAACTTGGAATATAAGTTTTAGCTTAAAAATATGAGACT
Source organism: Mystacornis crossleyi (assembly GCA_013400655.1). Taxonomy (NCBI): domain Eukaryota; kingdom Metazoa; phylum Chordata; class Aves; order Passeriformes; family Timaliidae; genus Mystacornis; species Mystacornis crossleyi. The sequence goes on along the minus strand of VYZQ01006435.1, from coordinate 8,489 downwards.
TAAATAAAAAGACTTAAATTTGTTATTTTATGTGGGGTTTTTACTACATTTCCACCACACAATTGCAGAACTACTAATAGCAATAAAGTGGTATCAATCATCTGTTTCTCAATGTTTTAATAAAACAGAATTAATTTAACAAAAGTATTCTTCCTGTTCCATGATCTCTTATCCAACCATCAGATTTTTGTATCTAAAGTGTATCTTGAAGCCCTTAAGGGGTTGATGAAGGGCTGTTCAGCCATCAAAAGAGACAAACTTATCTTGCTTATACAACTCCACTCTCTGTTCATAGGAGCTGGGACATTTGGTTTTCAGAGTGGACAAGCCCGTGAGGTGAACTGGAACGGCCTCATCCAGGGCTGAATGTGTCTGACTAGCCAGACATGGAGTTCCCACTGAAGTCAATGTGCTCACCTTATTTGCTTTTGTGGCTGCAAATTTATGAGGTGACATTGGTCAGTTGTCCTTATATACCCACTCTTTACGCACTCTTGTGTGTATCTTCAGTGGCAGTCACTACCTTGGGCTGCTAAGTAGAGGCCATAAACTTCGCACATGTAGTCCCTGTCAGGTTTTTTTCCTTTTTTTTTTTTTTTTTTTTTCTGTTAGAGAAGTTTTGTCACACAAATCTCAGGCACTGGCATGGAGCATAGTGTATCATTTAGCACCGCCATGGCATAGGTATATTCTGCAAAAGAGATCATGCTTGCAGTGTTGCACGATATCACACAGCCCGTGCTTGCACAACAGGCCGTGGTTTACTTGAATACTTCTGACACAACCGCACAAAGATAACAAATGGTTTATTTGTTAAGACCAAAGAATGAGTGGTGAGACCAGGATTCCCAGTAGGCAATGGCAAAATAGTGCTTTCTTCTGAAATCCTGTCCCTGTTCTTAGAACAGTCTGCTCCTCAAATTAAATAAATATGCACATACAAAGCACTGTTTCTGTGGCATAGTTGTTTTGAATTCATAAGAAAAGTTTGAAATTCATGCATAAGATACTGAAGATAAAGATATACCCTGCAAGCAATTTTCAGCCTATTGTCTGTTTTGCTTCACTGTGCCATGACACTCACAAGCGAGCCCCACATCTATTTGGCTGAAGAGGCAGAAGAGAAAATTGAATCATGCTCAGAAACTTTAGAGAGACCTAAGGCAACAGATGAACAAGAAAGGATTCATTGTATCACTACTAAAATGTCCTATTGTCCTAAGTGGAAAAAGGTGGATTTTGACACTGTTACAGAGACAGAGCTTAAATGTCACAGATTGGAAGATGTGGGTGGGGGACGGAGACACGGACCCAGACCGACATGGAATCTGAGATGTTTATTCAGAGAAGCAAGCTAGTTTTATACACTTCTTCAAGACCCACTATTTCCTTATATGGTATTTTTCACTAAGCAACCTATCAGACACTGCCATGTCAGTAACACACACTTTCACAATGTCCCTGTATGGGGGTGATCACACACTGTCCACCCGTACAGCAGCTTCCGGCAGGCTCCTCTCCGCCCTGTGGCAGCTCCTTCTCCAAGGCCAGGCATAGACAAGGTTCTTTGTCCTGTCATGGCATTCTGCAGGCACATCCCACAGCCCGCAGTTCAATTCGTCCAATCTCATCCTACAGGAAGAGACAGGGAAACCAGAAAAGGAAGGTGTGGCAACACATTATGTCAAGACCTATTGTCCCAGGAAGCAAAAGAGCAGAAGAGCTGAGCGGACCAGTGGGATAAGCTGCAGAATCTTTGAATGCTATTGGAATGTATGTGGTCTCTGAAAGTAACAATGCAGAATTGTGCAGAAGCCCAATAAAGCTGAAATACTGTGCTCCAGGTAGATGCCATGCCTGAAATAGCAGTCCTCTTCCCATCTCTCTTGATATATTGTCTTAGGAATATTATGTGCATATTAAAGGAAGATTTTTAGCTTGGAACATTAAGCATTTAAAAGTTAGGAAATAGAACGTAAATTGGAACAATTATTCACTGACGTAGTTTTCATCATTATTATTTGTGGCCTTGGGCATTATCTACAATATAATTCATACTGTTCAGATCTTCCCCTGAGGACAGAATATATCCTTTGGATAGTTCCTGCATGCTTGAACTAAACTTCCCAGCATTAGGGTTGGCTGAGAAAGAAAATGGATCCTTCTGTGGTTGCAATAACTCTCTTACTCACCTTTTCCTGTTTGACATTTGGACAATTAAGCAATACTGTGCCATTTACTTGCAAAGCAGAGCATATGTAAAATAGAATCAATCAGTGATATTGAAAACAGTTCATATTACACACAGGTGTCATATTAGCCACAACACCGTGAAAATTAATTATATAAGTCTACTCAAATTTCTTCTTCCACTGACACTGACTTTACCACCTCTACAAGCCACTATACATCTCAAATTGTCACAATCCCAATGTGGCACTCCATCTCTTCCTTTTGCACCTGTACCTGCCCATGACTTCATCACCCCTACCATCAGGAAGGGAAGCACAGGGTGTGCAAGCATATGAAGGACAAGGGGAGAGGAGGATGCTGTGCAGAGCAGAGTCTGGGAGGTCTCCAGCAGATGGGCTGTAGTAGTGGTTCTTCTTCCCTGCGCATTTCCATGCTCTGCCATTCTCATATGGTGTCTTCCTTTGCACATTTTATTACTTAGATGGAATTTTCTTTGCTTTGACGCATTAAACTATGCTTTGATGGCATTAAACTAGGTGTTTACCTGGTTCTATCCTTGCATGCACTTTGTGTGAAACACACAGGATAGGTGCACGTATTAAATGCCAGGTCTGGATAGATCATACAGCATTGCTGCATGCTCTCATTCCCTGCTGCATAATTTTTAGTACTACTGAACATGACTCACCCTTACTCTCTGCAATTGAAAACTAAGGGTAATGTATTTGGTAGCAGACATCATGTAGACTGTATTTCTCAGACAGACTGCATCATTATAACCTCTTAAGGGGAAAAGGCATAATCTATGTCTTTAAAAACTTCATCCAGGAAATTAAAAAATATTTTGAAAGAATGCAATTTTATGTTCTGACTTGGTGAAAAAAATGGGACAAAAAGTGACAGTAAAAGTTCTTTTTCTAAGAAGAGATATATTTAAAAGCCAAAAATGTTTCTCAGGATACACAGATTTTTTTTTTTTCTCCTAAAAATTTAGCAGTTCAGACAGTGAAGTTTTGAAACACCTTCACGGTATTGTAACACCTTAACAAACTCTGCAATATTACTGAAGTATAAACCTTTCAGCTGAATCTTGCTCAGTCTGCAAAAGACAAAAGAGACTATTGATAGTGAAATATCAAAGGACCCAAGGTGTTTTTGCACAAATTATTAAGTATTTGCAGTCTTTTTAAAGGCTTGTCTGTATCGTCAACTGAATAGCCAGGGAGATGCTGAAATGACTGATAATGACTGCTGGGCCTAATTTAGACATTTTAGCTGCCACCGTCATGCTGCTCTAATGAGTACTTCTGCCCCCAAAATAACATTAAAAGACTCTTCTAAAGACATGTTATTACACTGCAAAGTCTCAAAATCTGTAATGCTTTTGACTAACATAAAGCAGCTAGCAATAAATACTTATGAATTTCATCTTTTACAGGAAGCCTTCTTTGGTTTTGGTAGTCTACGTACTTTTTCCAATTCTAATAGTCAAAACCAAATCACATCTACTGATGAAACTTCTTTGTTCTTAAAGGAATAGAGATCTCAAAATGCAATTCTTTATGTGCAAATCCTATTAACAATGAGCACTGCTGAAGAGGCTAGAAGTGTCCTTTTGAGGACAGAGATAAACAGTGTTTGGTCAAATAGATATGCCTCCTTCCAGTTTGGATTAGCTTTGACTGCAAAATGATGCCAAAGCTCCTTCAAAAACACAGCAAGGTCCAGGTTTCTTGTGCAAATACAGTGGTCACTGTTTCACCATCTTCCTATCTCCCCTTCTTTCTCAATGTGTTGTAACATTTCCCCAGAAGCAGAGGAATCAAGTTTAAATCACTGCCTTGCCTGATGGAAATTAAGGTTACCTTTTTTTTTCCTCATGCTGTTGTCCTAACCACAAAGATATTGGAGATAGTGATGGAATGGAGACACACAGAGCTGCTCAAACCACTGTTCCAAGCATCTGTATTTTACAGTGCATTATAACTAGACAAAAAGAATCTTTGGTGAAAATGCTAGAGGACAATTTTCCATATGCCAGTGGATCACTAATCCATCTTTTATTTCTCTCTGTCTGGTCCAAAAAGATCTTACACTATTTTCACAGATTCTGACTAAATGGTATCTATTCAATCACTTGAGCAGCTGTAAGACAGTCTGAAAGGTATGTGCTTACCTGGACCAAGAAATACTTAAATCTGTTCAGACAGAGAGGAAGATTGTATTCATCTCCAATCTTGTGTGTAATGATCTTACTTTCAGGTTGCTCCATAAATAAGACATAAATATTCAGTACTTCTTCCTACTTTCTCCTGGGCAAAAGTGGCTGCCACTGTTTCACTTTGTGAAACCTTCTGCAGAGTTAGACAAACTCTGTGTACTGTCAACAAGGTAGGCCTTAAAAGAATGAGAGAAGAATGTCTCACTTGTGGATCCCAAGAGGGGTTGTTTGGTGTTGAGCTGCTCAGTGCCCACAGGGCCACTAGACATTCCTACAACTTCAGGCTTCTGGGTAATATTCCTGGGGAAAACATCACTGATCAATGCCCCATTGACAGCAGTTTTGGATGGTGAGAAGGTTTAACCCCAGCCAGCAGCCAATCCCCACGCAGCTGCTTGCCCACTCCTCTACCACCAGGGTCAGGGACAGAATTGTTAAGGGTAAAAGTGAGAAAACTCACGGGTTGAGATAAAGACACTTTAATAGGGAAAGCAAAAGCCACACACACAAGCAAAGCAAAACAAGGAATTAATTCACTGCTTCCCAAGGGCAGGGAGGTGTTCAGCCACCTCCAGGAGAGCAGAGCCCCGTTATATATAAAGTGACCTGGGAACATAAATGCCATCAATCCAAATGCCCCTTCTTCTTCCTCCTCCCACTTTATATATTGAGCATGATGTCACATGGTCTGGAATATCCCTTTGGTCACTTGGGGTGACCTGTCCTGGCTGTTTGCCCTCCCAAGCTCCCAGAAACCCCCAACTTCCTCACCAGTGTGGCCATATGAAAAAGCAGAGAAAGCCTTGGCTCTGTGCAAGCCCTGCTCAGCATTAATAACAACTTCTGTTACCAACCCTATTTTCAGCACAAATCCAAAACACAGCTCCATGCTAATGACTGTGAAGAAAACTAACTCCCCCCAGCCAAAAACAGATGGTTTCTCTCAGTCTGCTTGACTGCAACGAATGATTCTGTAAGTGCCAGTTCCCAGACAAAGACTCTGAAACTCAACTACCTACACTGTTCGATTGTTTAGAACAATCCCTGGCACTGGTTGCAGCACAGCTAGCATCTCCCATGAGTCTCTGTCTTAATGAACTCTGTTTGAGGGATCGGATAATCCGATTTTAATGTGGCCACCCTGTTTTGGAAGGTACGTCCAGCTAAATAATAGACACTGCTGTGTCCATTGACCTCAGTGCCATAGAACAGTTCTGGTATGTTTAATTTACAAGGGTAGGAAAATAACCTGTGTAGGCCTTTTTATTTATAAAAGGTCAGAATAACATTTGAGATGATAATCCTATTAGAATTTACTTCCTGAATATATTGTATTTTAACAAAAGTTCAAATTTAAATGCTGAATATTTGTGAACATAGCTAATTTGACTTTTCTCCACCAAAGCAGGCTTAATTTTGTACCATGAGAGAAATAAAATAAGTGCATTCAAAAACCTTAAGTAGTTTCTTATTAAAATGTACAACCAAAAAATATTGCCATAAGATATTGAAAGGTGGACAAAAATGGAGATATAGTAAAACATTCCTGAAGGATCTTCTAAACAAGAAAACATTAAACAAAATTAATGGGGGATTTAAACCAAAAGAGTTTAAAGATTACATGACTCAGAGCAGAAAAGTAAAACAAACCATAAAAGAATCACAAAGTTATTTTTCTGGAATCACACTAATTTTTCTGGAATGAAAGATAAAATACTGTGCTTGTTAATATGAAAGAGGAGTGAAATACATTTAGAAAAAAGACTTGCCAAAGTTTCTACCAGTTTAAGGAATCTTCTTTTCTCAGCATGGAAATTGCAGAAGACAGCAACACAGTGTAAAATCAGAAAGGAAAAAAGAAAATTAATTCTACTGAACATTTCTTCCACTAAAAGGTTACTAAAAGAGGGTTGCCTCTCATCTGCCCCAAACCATAAAGAAAAATATGTTCTTATGAGCCCAGATCCATTAACAGACTTGATATACACTTTCCTCAATATTTACACAACTGGAGAAGATTACAAAAATAAGTATTCCAATGTATTATTTTTCTACAGGTGAAATGGCCTCCGAGTAAATACTCAAGAACACCTATGAAAAGTTAATTCTCTGTTTGTAACATAAGTGCTTTTGGTGACAGGCTGACCCTCCTCCTAAAACACCTGATTTCTGAAAACCAAAAATAACAGCTGATGCATGTTCAGCTGCATTGAATTAGGCTTTAGCCATTATGAAGCCCAAGTGCTCTAGCTGACTATACTGACTAAAAGCTGTGGGATATTATATTTCATACCACTTTATAGCTATATGACAGTGCTCTGCTGACTACTGGGGTTCTTCTCAGCACAAATAGGCCATCACATTCTCCCACCTGATACGGCAGGAAAAACATCTTATGTGACTTTGTCTTCAGTAGAAGTGAGGACAGCTCTAATTTCAAATAGTCATTGTGAACTGATAACTGTCAAAATAAAACTAAGGATGAACCAGTGCATAATTTGAACAAAGCAGTTTGAGGGAGGGAAAAAGAATATAAATTATTCGCAAGCAATTCAGAGCAACAAAAAATGTTTTGCTCTTAATAAACAATTTGTTAAATGATCCATTGCAGTAATGCCATAGATTTCTTATAACTGTTTTTACTTTCATGATAAACTATTTTAAAAAGTGATATTTATATAAAACACAATCTTTTATTAAAAATCTACTCTTCATGAGTTTCTGTACTATGTAGTTTTAAATATACTACTTAAAATAACTGTATCATAATGCTGTAAAAAATTCTAGCCATGAGAGCTGAAATTTTGGAAAACGTAATGGACAACATATAAAAGTGAATAATGGCAACCGTTATGAATTAGTATAACATGAATATAGCATCCCAAAGTGGAGAAAAATTCCTGTAAGAGTAACATAATCTGACTGCATTTTAAAAGTTAGCTGTGAATGGCTTTTAAAACATATTTTGCATTTAATGACAATAATAATGCTTTCATATTTGAATTAAATCCTCAAGATCTGAAAGGAAATGCTGCAGCCATAGTCAAAGACTGAAGGATATTTTTTCTAGAAAGCCCTCGCTTGTCTTACGCGGTTACTGAAGAGTATTTCAGTGGCATCTAAAGTGACATCACTGCAGAAACTGAGCTTCACACATTCCAGACTGACCAATAAAAAGCTGGCCAACAGAGCTGAGACCCACCAACAAAAACCAAGCTAACCCTATATTCTTCCAGTTATCTTTAAAAATACCTTCATATGTTCTATAGGTATAGAGACATACACATAACACCATTTAAAGTCTGAGTCAGCTTTACTTTTGGAAAACCATAAATAAATATTAAATGCAGAATATTTCAACATTACTAATGTTGATGAACTTTCAATTTAATTTTCTATGCTTTAGAAAAATGAAAGGAAAGAAAAGGAAATAATGTATAAGTTGGCAAAGGAAAAATCTCTGCAAAAATAGCAAGATTTGAAGAAAATTTTAACTAACAGAGAATTTTAGTGTATGGAGTTAGAAAGCGGTATTCCAAATGCAACTTGGAGTCCTTTTACAATTCTTTTGAGAAATAAGTAGATAATACTATCTTACATTATTTTACTTAAGGAAAGGTGGCATAAAAGAGAAGGCAAAAGACATCGTTTTGGTTTCAACTCCTTTACTTGCTTCTCTGGTGGTTTACCATTAAAGCTACTGCTGTGCTACAGGAGCCATCAGAGATCTCACTTGCTGCTGAACTTGCAACTCAAGCCTCATAGGGATCAAACTGCCTTGAATATACAGATTATGGTTAGGAACTAACTAGAATTCTTCAGTAAACACCTTCTGTATCCTGCAACAAACCAGACTGCAGCTTAAACTGTCCTTCATTAATCCCAAAGGACCCAAACAGGACAGGGTGATAGGCTTTAAAGGCGCTTTCACATGGCAAATATACACCCAGATAAGAAAGTCTCCATTTAAATTTCTCATCATAAGCTTGAACATACAGTGTGCTGGAAACTTTATGATGTGCTTATTTTCTGAATCTAGTAGCATACAAAAGAGAAGAGCGTTTCTCTGTTGCTG
>VYZQ01006434.1:46354-63729 GCA_013400655.1 Mystacornis crossleyi | reverse complement strand
TCTGCCCGGAGCCCCCCCCCCCGCGTCCTGCTGGACAGGGAGGGTCGCTGGGGAAGCGCTCCTCGGTTTCAGGGGTGGCACCGCAGGTTGGTGCCCCGGGGGCGTGGGGCTGCGGGCGTGACCCGAGACAGAGCCCGGCCCTGCCCTGCTCAGCACCTGCCCTGGCTGTGGGTCGCCGGGGAAGGCGGTGCCTGCCCCTTCCCCCGGCTCGGCTCCCGCTGCCCTTGACCTTTGGGATGGCTGGAGCCGCCCTGGTCGGTCCTGCGGGTCCCAGAGCACGGGCTCACCGTGTGCTCACAGGGGCTGCGCTCCTCTGTGGCTAAGCCACGGTGAACCCCCGTATTAAATAGAAGGAACGCGGCTTTTTAAGGCCCCAGGGTGATGGATTTGGCAGGTTCTGGCTCAGGTGCAGAGCTGCCGGGTATTTAGCACAATATGCATTTGATCCGCGTGTGTGCGGAGGCGTTTTGAGCCCTTAAGGACACCCCGGGGAGGGTTTGCTTACCCGGTGTCTGCAGACACAGAATTAACCTCAGCCCCGGGGGAGCTGCGCTGTGGCCGGGCGGGACCTTCCCTCTGCCTCTCCAGCACAGCTGATCCAGGGTTTGCCGTGTTTGCAGGGGGAAAAATCTGCTCGCCAGTGACTGTTTTCCTGAAATAGGGAGGAAGGTATGCTTCAGCCACTGCAGAGAAGGAGCAATACCAACTTTGAAAGGTAAATATGGTTTCAAAGTAAATACCAGACTATGGTTTTGTACATTGCAGTGCAGCAAGGAGGAAGTGAAGGGTTGGTTTCACTGTCGGCAGAAATAGTTGCTGAAAATGAAAGAACGTAAAACAAGTTTGTGTGATTGAATGGGACATTGTCCTTGGGCTTCATCAGTAAATCTGAAATTTAAAAAATGTATTGGTAAACTACCAGTTATGTGTTGTAGCCTATTAATGTAATTTCTGAAGTATAGCTTGGTTTTTAAAATCTGTCTTAAACTACAGCAGAACATGATCTTTACAACCTGTTATCATGAGTTTAATCACAAATTTCTTTGCTTATGGGGAGGATATTTTTTATGTTTATTAAAATGTACATGAATGTCAGAGGAGCTTAAGGGTATGTGGAGACAGAGATAAGTTGTTGACAAGTAAATGAGAGCTCAGGTGTTTCTGCCTGCAGTACATAAAATGAAATCAACCCCTGTCAAATAGAGTTAGGCTGCAGTTCTCTCTGTGCTGCTGATAGTCCAGTGATCTTTACTGGGGAATGACTGGGGCCCTTGGGATGGATTTATGGTAAGGATACACTGCTGGGAGGAGGTGTATGATCTGTGCAGCAGGTGCACAGATGTGCAGCCTGGCCTGAGCACTGAAACCTTTCCTAAGATGTGTGAAGTCTTTTCCTGCTTGCACTAGACCTGTTAAATAGTAACCTGCTGAACAATTGCTTTGCTATAATGATAATTTCCCTGTCCCATTATATTTTAAGAGAACTGTTTAAGGAGGTGTTTGACCCCAGATGTTTGTTCTTTGCTGGCGTGTCAGGTTTTTTTCCCAGCAGGTTTTTCTGTCATCTCATTTAGTGTGGTCAGTGAAATAATTTTGGTGTTTGGGGAAATTGTGAGAGAGGAGAAAAGGGATTTGGGATCACCCTGAAATGGATCTTTTACTGCTTGAAGAAAAATTCACTCCTGCTGTGAGCTACTTGTGGCAACCTCTTTTTCTCCTTACCTTTTTTTCTCCCACTTGGTACTATCTGCAGCTCATTTCAACCAAACACAGATTACTGATGAGAAATTGTTGTTTTGAAATGGAAATTTTGAAATCTAACTTAACTAGCCAGCTGTGGCTGTAAGGGGCAATTCCACCTTTTAGTCCTTGTCTTGATGCTCCTGTTGCCTTGGATTCATCCTATGTGGCAGTTCTGTGGCCACAGAACGAGTTAATATTCTCTATTGGATCAGCTGTGTTTCAGGGCAGGATTTCTGATGGATCAGGCACCTGAACCACGGCTGTAGGACTATAGGGTCTGACACAAGGGAGGCAGGGATCTGTACCTGGAGTTGAGAGAGGGGAGGAAAGGGTGGGGTTGCACTTTCCTTAACCTCTGCAACCTCAGAGAGGAGGTAGGAAACTCGTGTTGGGTGGGAATGATTGTGGGGTTTGATTAATTACACAATCTGATTCAGGGCCAGGGAGGGGGTGGAACATGCCAAACGAGATTAGCAAGTCAATTCGCTTTTAGGGTAGGGAGGTGGCAAGCTGAACCAGGATGCTGTAGAAAAAATAGAGGTATGACAAAAATGTGTTACCATAAAGGAGCAGAGCCTTGATCTTTTGGTGGGATGCTCAGTTATGTAAAGAGGGGGTAGTGCTCCTCTCTTCCTGGGGAGAAAGCCAGGGTGGGTGGCGAAGCTTTCAAGTTGCCAGCTTGGACACAGCAGATCCTGTTTGGGGTTGTCACTTACCTGGCTGAGGAGGAGCAGCTTTGATTTCTGCAGTAAGATGGGGCAATGAAGATGAGAGGAGAGAGTCCCACACCTTCGCCTGCCCTGTGGCAGCCCCTAAAATCCTCAGGTGAACACCGCCCGTGGGTTTGGCAGTTGTGCGTTCTTGCTTTGGCTCACCTCCCCTTTTTTACCAGGAGAGCTGATCCTGAATCCTACCAGCCTCCTGTCAGGAGCATGGCAGTGGCTTGTGCTGACATTACCCAGGGCTGCCAGGAGGGTGGCGGGGTTGGTGCAGACCCTGGAGTGTCCCCTGGCATCCTGCTGGCGTAGCTCGGTTGGTGCGCGTGAGTTGCGGTCACACCTTTTGCCTACAGCTCCTCTTACCACCTGAGCTGCTGCCAGCTAACAGTGCAGCCAGTTCCTGTTGCAGTGCCTGTAATAAAGTGTGGGGTTTTTTATTGTCGAGGGGCTTCAGCCCACGTTGGAACAAACAGGAGGAACTTTGTGACACTTCAAACCAAACTGCCACGGTCTGGCTCTTCTCTGTGTGTTAAGGACGCACATGATCCTACCTTCTCCCTTCTGCCAGTGTAGGGGGCTCAAGTGGTGAAAAAACTTGGTTTTTTCCCTTTTCCAAATTTTCTGATGATGTGGAGCTTTGTGCAGTGCTGATATGGGTCAGGGAAATGGGGTGGAAGAGGCAGTGCTGGTCAAGCCTTGCCGGCTGCATTGCTCAGCAGCACCCACTCTCAAGCTGGCGGAGTCTCTTATTCCAGGCTGGAAACACTACAGCCATTTTTGAACAAATTGCAAGCTCATGAGTGTTCTGATGTGCTCAGACAGATCTTTGTGAGCTGGGAATTGCCTATTTGTAGTCATTCTGGGACAAAAGCAGAGTGTTTTGATGTAAGCTGGCTTTGGATCAAGTTTTGAGTACATCTTTCCTTTGTGTCTCCACTGCTTTGTACTATGCTGAGCTTTCAAAATAAATTATAAATTATAAAAATCAGAGAAGGCTGTAATTTATATAGGCTTAAAATTCTGCACTACCTTTTTGATGTAAAGGTTAGTGATGTTAATTATTTGCCTCTGAAATGGATAATTGCCGATTCAAATGTTCTGATTAGAAAATAGCCCAATAACTCGACCAGACTATTTACTTACCAGCTCCTCTTGTTTGAAGATCAGCAGTAAACAAAGGCAGAGTGAAGAATTTGCCACGTCGTGACTGAAGGTAGAAGGAAAAAAAAAAACCTGCAGGGAGATCAGCTCAGCAGCAGATATTCCAAGTTTGTGGAACCCAGAGGCTTTGGGGGGATCTTTGTTACGCTTCCGGAAGAACAATTAACGCTGTCACACGTACATCACTGTGTCACCCAAAGCCTGGTACCTGCTGTAGTGTAGATGGCTCAGCTCCCTCCTGGGATTCGTTTCGTCACTTCATTCTCTCGAGATCAGTGGTAAGTCTCAAAGTGTTGGTGGTGATCCTTGCTGTGGACAGCGTGAGTTTGTTGCCTTGCTCAGAATTTTTATGTTTTCGTTGCTTAATACATGCAGGAAGAACATGCAGTCAGTTGTATAATAAATAAATGTTGCTGACATATAAAAAGTGAGATGCTTTGTTAGGAAACCCAGACAAACTCGTACGTGTCAAGTGTGCTGGAGAATAAAGCCTTTTGTCCTTTTCTGTGCAAGGTATATATTTGAAAGGATAAATTGCATTTTCAAGCTCCTAGGTGGGAGGAGTGCTCAAGATTAGCTTTCTTTTCTTAGCCAGAAGTGTATTTTCTCCCCAGTAATGTGATGTGTGATACAGACTTGTACAATTACAGTTTTGGTTCTTGCTACTGCAATATTAAAAAAAATAAAAATCAGCAAAACCAAACAAAAATCAAATCCTCCTTGCTTTAGGAAAACTAACCCTGAAAATTTTATGGCATCAGTTCATGTGCTTTCTGAGATAGAATACTGAGTCAATTGTGTGTGAATAAAACAAAAAAGTAACAAATGAAAGACCAAGCACTCTCCATCTGAGCCATTTTATCACGTGTTTTCTCTAGTAGAGCAGCAGAAACAAAGTAATTTCAGTTTTATCCCTCATGAGGATGTTTTCAGTCATGAGGGTGAATAACTCTGCTCGTGAGATGACTCTTTTTAATGCCCCTGTGAATATGCCAGAACTATAAAACAACACCCTGCTTATGTAAAAGTTCATAAGGCAAAAAACTATTGAAAAACGTTCATTAAAAATCAGGGACTGCAGCAGGCAGTGTGAGTGTATATGTACTTTCATTTACAGATCTTAATTTTAAGATCAAGGCTAGAAGGAGCCAGTAGACACACTTTGGGTACTTTTAAAAGCACAAATCCACAAAATGCTTGCCTTAAACTTAAACTGAAATTGCAGGTAGAGAATAGAATAAATCAGATTAGCCTCTTTGTTTAATGCTTGCAGTGACAGTGAGATTAAGATGCTCTTTTAATTCAGCTGAGCTGTGGAGAAAGTCCCAAGGGTGGTAGTGAGGCACAAAGGAGAATTCCTTCCCAATCCCAAAGCTGCTCAGTTCTGTTCAGTGTGCTCCAGCGTCAGTCCCATTGTCCATCTCTAGAAATGACTGATTTCTATTGTTAGAGGAAGGCAGAAGTCAAATCCTAAAAGCAGAAAGAAAAGAAGGAAGTATCCAAACTGACAATGGAGAGAGCCATCACTTATGTCCTAGTAATACCACAGAACCCAGTGAGACAGGGAGGTGTGCAGTCTGATTATCAGTGTGTTTAATGTTGAACTGGTATTTAGCAGCCCCCAAAGCAGGGTTGCAAACAAGGCAGGTCAGCTCTGTGGGCTCAGGGCGCTGCCACGTTGTCCTGCCTGTCCTGAACCACCTGGCAGGGTGGTTCTGCAGGCTGCTGGAGAACACAAAAACGTTGTCTTCCAGTATTCCAGTGTTATCAATCACTTGTGTTATGTTCTTGTGTAACTTGGTGTTAAAAGAAAATCCAAATAAAATAATTTTCAGTTTTTCTTTTTGCTTATATTGTAGGTATAGAGCTTTCATTTTTTCTCTCACTTTCCTGCTGTATGCCAGCTTCCATCTGTCAAGGAAACCTATCAGTATAGTGAAGGTAAGAGGGGTGGTGCCCTTGTTTAAACATCCTCCTGCTCCTCTCCAACACGGACGTCGTCGTCTTTTTCAGTAATTCCTGTTGTGAGAGGCAGGGTTAACCTTTAACCTGAAATGCCTTCGAGATGAAAGACTGATAAAGCTGGTACACAGTGGTATTTGCTTGATAAACTTGAGTGAGACCACACCTAGAATATTGCATGTACGTCTGGGTTTTGGGCTGGAAACAGCTGTGCCTATGCTTAGTTCATGTGAATTATCTAATTAGAGGTATTTGAGAGGTTTGCATTCTTATGGTTGAGAAAAGTTGCTCATAACTGATGAGTTGGACATTCCACTGGAGTTTCCAAGAGTGTTCCCCAGTACTGTTGAACATCACAGTCATTGTTGTCTGTACCCTTGTGAGTGTTCACACTGAAGCTGATGACACAAATTCTCTGATTTTGGGTTTGTTACTTTAATCTTCAGTGTTTATAACTTGTGCCAAACGCAAACCAGATCCCCCAGTGCTGCACTGTATAAAGCTGATGAGTAGCAACGTGCAAAGTACCTGCTGTTACTGCAGAATTTCAGAGATTGCCACTGTCAGAAACACCAGATTACTGTAGGGTGTATTTTCTAACCATGCCATTACTCCTTCATTTAACAGTGGCTTCACCAAGCAAAATACCAAGCAATTAATAAAGGCCAACAATTTCACTGATTTTGGTGGGTTTGACACAGGTGCCTATGAATCTGGAATTGTTAAATTTCTTGCTGTAGGAGAATTATCAGTCCCCAGTTCACAAGTCAGTTTCCCATTTTGACATGTCCTTTCTCTTTCAGGGAGAGCTGCACAAGCATTGTGCTGCTTCACATGAAGTTGAGGTCGACTCCTACAAAGAATATGCTGCCCAGATCCAGCCTGTCAAAAAGCCATTTAATGCCTCTCAGTGTGGTTGGGAGCCATTTGGTAAGGCTTGGTTTTTTGGTTTTGTGTTTTTTCGTTCCTAACAATGAGCTAATATTCATAATTAGATTATTTGCTTCTTGCTGTTTCTTCTCATGTGGAGGGGTGTGCATGGAAGGGGTGTTTTGTTTTCCATGTCCTCTGATTTCTCCACGGAAAGTGAAGTTGTGCCTTACCTTATGATGTCTTTGCTACTTAAAGTCACTTAAACAAGTGATATTATTTTGCGTGTTAAAGCTATGAGATGGTTTCAGTAGATCAGTTTTCAGTCAGAAAATGGCATTTGTCTTAAGCATGTCTATTAAGGAAAAGAGAGTAAAAAATAAAATCAATCATTATCATTTTCTGCTTGCTTAATTCAAGGTCCAGCAATCTTTTAAGTGAAATTACTTAGTGCTTATCTAAATTGGAACTTTTCAGAGTCCTTATCTTCCTGAAAGAATATTTTTCTCTCCATTCTAATGAATAAAAGGGGAGACTTTATTGCAGGAGAGACTTGACAACTTACTGGATAGTTTATGAACCTGGTCTTTCACTTGAATAGAAAAAAAATATTTGCCTACTGAACAATTAAATTTTAATTTAATCGTATTTGACTTTAAATGAGACTTGGAATCATTCCTTGACACTTTTATTGCTACCAGGAACATCAGTGAAACAAATTAGTCCATTCTGTCGATGTGCCAGTCCACCCCCATCTGTGTGGCCATACATTCTAATTAGTCTTTAATTAGCACTTTAAAAAAAGTCCTGCTCTCTTCAAAGATAATTAAAGATCTGGGCTCTGGGGTTTCTGTGGACAAAATCCAGTGTATCAACTGCCTGCTGCAGGGTCTACTGGAGAAATGTAATCCCCCAGGTGGGATGCAGTTAAACAGGGGGAGTTTAAACATTCTTGCCCCTGGACCAAAATGGGGTTGAGTTTGTTCGTCTGAAACGTTGATTGACTTTTTTAATGGAGACATCTGAGCCCAAATGTCCTCCTTTTTTCTGTGGACATGATTGCCAAGCTGCCCCTTTGGGATGGCACTCTTAAATTTATTCTTTCAGCTGTTCTTCTGGCAAAGCTGGGAGTGACACTGAAGGAAGGAATATGCTTTAATATCTGTGACTTCATGGTCAAAGCCAATAGCAATTGTGACAGCTTATTGCAAATAAATACACAAATGTCTGTCTTGGTATGAGCTCAGGTCCCTTGAGACTTTACTTGGTGTTTCCATCTGGTGGAGCCCCTTCTGCTCCCTCCATCCTGTCTGCAGTTCCCATTTAGGTGTGATTATGGTTGTTTGCTCTACAGGGCAGAACTCTGGGGTTTTTTAAGCAAAACTTCTCTGTGCCTCACAAAAAGTTGGAAAACGAAATGCAAAAGCCTTTACCCATTAAAAAAAACAAACATATTAAGCTGATTCTTTGAAAGCCTCTATAATGGAATTTTTTTTTCATCCATTTTGACTCCTAGGACCTCATGCTTTTGTAACTCATCTTTCCACTTTCAATCAAGTCTGTTAAGTTGGATTTTGGAGTTTCTTTTGCCTAAGGCCTTATAAAAAAGGGCACCTTGCCAATAACTGATGTTTCTTCTCTTTCAAAATATTGTTTTGAATAAGGTAGAATTTAGGATGGGCCTACCAATATTTTCTTAATATGTTAGAGGTAGAAGGGTATTTTTTGTTAAATAAAACATTGGCAAAATGTTTGCTTAAGTCTGAAAGTGCCTACTGAAAATTAAATGTCAGTTCATATTCACTGACACTTTTTTCTTATGTGTAAATGATTGGGAAGTAATTAGTACATTTAAACTGATTATTTGTTTTGAAAATTATTCTTAGATAAGAGCAACTACAAACAGCTACTGGGGGCGCTGGATTACTCATTTTTGTGTGCATATGCAGTTGGAATGTATTTAAGGTAAAACTCCACTCTCTTTACTGTTTATTTATGAGGCTGTGTGACTTCTGGGATAATGTGCTTTCCTGCTGCAGAGTTTCTGACGGAGAGTGAGAAATCGATTGCTGAGGGGAAAAAAACCAACATGATTCTGAGCCCCAGTGGTATCAATCTCTGATACAGAGAAAGCTTTTTACCTGCACCTATCTTGACTGCCTTAAGCAGGAATATTCTCCAGGTTGAAATCTAGCCTGTCATTTTTCATCTAGAATATACAGAAATATGCACTGGAATATGTGTCCTCAAACTTAATCAGTCTTCAGATTGCACTGATTGGGTTAAATTGCACTGATTGTCCTGGCTTTCTTTAGAGTCAAAGAATGGAGCAGACACCTCCTAAAAATACCACCAAACCCATCTTAAAGTGTGCAGTCTTAGCTGCTGTTTGGAGATGCTTCTTGACTAAAGTCAGACCCTTCATGACTAGAATTGTTAGCAAGGGAGACAAGTCTCACTTCATGTGGTTGGAGACACATAATTTGGAAAATGACTCTGTAATTAAATGACTTTGAATGTGCTCCAGGTGAGTATCTCCCTGAAAGATTGTTGTGCAGATGTCAGAACTTAGCGATTAATGAACTTGAAATGTTTTGTTGGGTTTTTTTTTTTTCCGTCAAGTGCTAAAAATTGCTCCTTTGCTACTGCAAAGGCAACCAGCAGTCACCAGTACAGTTTCTCCTCAACCAGAATTAAACAACACAAAGTATTCTTCGTTTGCAAAGCCTTTTTGGGGTGTGATCTCATTTTTAATTATGGCTTTTCTCTTTATTTTCTTCCCTGTTCCCAAGCGGACTCATAGGAGAGCGGCTGCCCATCCGGTACTATCTGACAGGGGGGATGCTCGCCAGTGGCCTCTTCACTGCAATGTTTGGATTGGGTTACTTCTATAATGTACATAATCTCTGGTTTTACATAATGGCCCAGGTAGGCACAGTGCTAATTTAGACACTCAGAGTTCCCATGTGCTGTTCAGGGAAATGTTGGGGATGTTTCACTTGCACACCGTGATGAGTGGTTGGGTGGGAGGATGTAAATGCTGGAATACGTTGTTGATGACAGGCAGAAGTGATAGAGTGGATACCCCCAGGCTTTATTTTTGAAAAGTGGTGGGGTTTTTTGGTGGTTTTTTTTTGAGTGGAAGAAATCTTTGAAAGCAAATCGGGGTGTTTCACTCTGTGTCAAATCAGCAGTCAAATCTTTGGAGGCTTAAATGCGGGCGAGTTTTAAAACAAGCGTATTTACTTCTGTCAGTCTGCCAAGACCTGAGTGACAGTGACACATCCTGGCTTTCTCTGCAGGAAAATTCCATTTACACTGCTAATGAGGAGCAGTCTCCCACACTGGTGTGGCTGGGAATAGGCAGCTTATGTAAGGAGATTCGTTGTGTGAGATTTGTCAGAGCTCTGATCAGGTGTCACAAGAATTTTTACCCTTGGCCTGAAATGGAATTTAGGTCAGGACCAGGGTAGGGTTGGCTCTGGGGCCATTTTGGACAGGGCTGCACCTTGCACTGCTGCTTTCTGTGTTGTTGCAGTAACGCTCTCACCTCTGGCACATCTGCATGGCACTGAGCAAGGTGGCACGCAGAGATACTAACCTGGGCACAGCACTTCTGTAACCTTGTCACCAATTAATCTGTGTCACCCTGTCACTGCCCCAGCCCTCTTGGATCAGGTGTTTTCCAGGATTGGAGCTGCCTCCTTTTGGGTTGAGCTGACTGTCTCTGCCCTGTGGGATGGGGTCAGTGAGCCCTGTAACTCCAAGGGTGGTCTCACACCACCAGCCCCACTGGTTTTTGTTGGGTAGATTGAGGTTGGGTTTTGTTGCACGTTCAGATGTGAGGTTTTGCATTGTGATATTTGTGTCGTGGTGCAGTTGTAGAGAGGGAGCTTTTTAGGAGTTGAGTTAAAGTTTTGTGCAATGTGGAGGCTGAAATAGTTCTTGCTTCACCCTGAATACATGAAATTAAGTTCCTCCTCTCAGTTTATTTACAGGTGTCTGTTAAGCATTTCAGAGTTATCCAGTCTCCCCTAAAGTTGCCTTTTTTCTGCTTTATTTGATTGCAAACATGCTTTGCCATATGCTCAAGTTGAGATAAGTGTTATGCTGCTGCGTGAGTGTGGGGAATTCACTTCTCTGTTCAGCTCAGAGCAATGTGATTTTTGGTAAGCGTGTGACTGAATTACAGTATTCTGTGATTTAAATCATGAACTAATTATAGAGATTGAAGTAGAGGGAAGAATCTCTGCAAAACTTTGTTGGGGGAAAAACATGCTTTCAAAACCCCCCACTAAATTTCTGAATTCAAAGCATTTGTGTAGACTTCCTTTTCCCAGTGCAGCACTCGGCAGGAATGGTGTAGGAGCCTGACTGATGACAGGGAATGTTTATTTATTATTATTTTTATATACTTTCAGATAGCTAATGGGTTGGTGCAAACCACTGGCTGGCCGAGTGTCGTTACATGTATTGGAAACTGGTTTGGAAAAGGAAGGTAAATGATAAATAATCCAGAGTTTTGGAAGTACAGATCAGTACATTCTGGGCTGTGATATTACAATCAGTTTAAATATCTGCCTTTGGCTTCTGTGGGGATTTCTTTGGGATGAAACAAGCCGTTAGAATTTTGAGAGGAGCTTCCTTTGTTACGCTGATTAATTTATATATGAGTTTGAAACTGTCTCCCTTATGTCAAAACAGTGTTCTGTGGTAGCTCTTTTTCAGATGAATTATTTCAGAATTTCATTAGAATAATTCTTGCAAATATAAACAGTCTAAAACTACTCTGAGTAAAGGCTGTTATTATGCCATTTTAATGTGGAATTTCCTGTGTTTTCATTTGTGTTTCAAAACAGTTGTCAGGGCGTAACTGTAAAAAATACCTTTGTGCAATGTCTTTTTTCCTAACACACTTACATAAACTTGAAAATGTAATTTAAAAGACAAAATACATATGGCAACTGATTTAACATTTCTTTCATCACCTTCTTTAAATCATCTGCTTGGGGTTTTTTTTTATCTTAATCCTGCACAGAGATCACTCATGATGTTTATTTTGTGACACCATACAGTAATTTTCCATAAATTTTGCAAGAGCTGCATGCTAAACCCGCTGGCTCTGATAATGGTTGATGCATGTAGCATATAGTAATGCTACTGTGGTACCATTCTTTCTATATGTAGAGTGTTATTGTGAATCAGTTCCAGAGAAGGATGCACTGAAATTCAGTATTTGATTTTTATATAAACCACAGGATAGTTAAGAAGACGTAGGCTCAAACTAATTTTCCATTCAGAAATGCAGAGAATGATAACTGTCATACAATACTGAACAAAATCAGTGAGTTGGTGCAAAACAAATACGTTTATTCAGGTTTTGCTTTGTGCAAAGGCAACATAGTTTACTTTTTGGATGGCTCGCAGTGGCCTGGTGAGTAGGGCTCTGGTTTGAATGCCAGTGAGCTGGTTCTTGGTTTCATTCTGCTATAAATTCCATGAAGCATGAGCAGACCTCTTAGATCATGTCTTCAGACCGTGGAAAAGATTCAGGTTTGTTCAAGTTAGGCTGCTCCAGGTAAAATCCTGCTGAGGGCAAGGCAGCTTTCCTGTGACTTCCAAGGGAAAAAAAATCCCTGCTGTCCTGACTTCAGGGGGATTTTTGTGGTTTACCTTAGCTCAGCTGGAGCTGATGTGCCGCAGCTCTAATCTGGGATTTCCAGGCAGACAGGAGCCTGATGTGTGTTTTAGCCAAGCTTGTGCATCTTCTACCAGAGCCCAGCAAGTCCAGAATGGGATCAGAAAACACTGAATTTGCCCCACATATCCTGTACAGTTTGATTTCTTCTGCATGGTAAGACTGACATGTCCTGCAAGCATCAGATTATTGGTGCAATGTGTTTGCAGGAGGATTTTTATTCCCAAAAGCATCAGGCTTGGTGTCCACGTGCTACACAACATCAGCATATTTGTTTTAATCAAAGAAACTATCCAGAAATAGGCAAGCCCTAGTGGTGTTTTTAAATGCCAGTAAGTGCGGGATGAATTGTGTTGTGCACAGAGTATTTACAACACTTTTATTAATATTTAGGTGCCTTGAAATTGCCAGATGGAGATTGTAGCATAAATAAACGATCAGTTAAAGAACCATAAGACGGCTGTGGTGGCACTGAAATATTTGCAATTTTGATACACTTTTATCAAGAGAGTAATGCTTACGAAAAGTGTTTGTGAGTTTGTGTGTTTTGTTTTGTTTTTTAATGCAGGAGAGGTTTGATCATGGGAATCTGGAATTCGCACACTTCAGTGGGGAATATCTTGGGATCCTTGATTGCTGCTTACTGGGTGTCCACGTGCTGGGGTCTCTCCTTTGTGGTGCCTGGGGTCATCGTGGCTGTCATGGGAGTTGTTTGTTTCCTGTTCCTTATTGAACGTGAGTGCTTCAGTGGGGTGGAACCATGTAGGGCTCATATTCCTCGAGCTGTGCCCATACTTAGAGAACTTCTGCCCAGAACACTTGGTGGAGAAGAGCCTGTGTACCTTTGAAGAGCTTATACAGTCAGAATCACAGAATCACTGAGGGTGGAAAAGATCTCACAGACCATCAAGTGCAACCTGTGACTAATGCCCACCTTGTCACCCAGCCCAGAGCACTGAGTGCCACGTCCAGTCATTCCTTGAACTCTGTGGGGACTCCACCACCTCCCTGGGCAGCCCCTTCCAGTGCTTGACCACCTTTTCAGTGAAGAAATTCTTCCTGACATCCAACCTGAACCTCCCCTGGCACAGCTTGAGGCCATTTTCTCTTGTCCTGTCCCTGTTCCCTGGGCGCAGAGCCCGACCCACCCTGGCTGCCCCCTCTTGTCAGGGAATTAGAGAGGGATAAAACACCCCTGAGCCTCCTTTTCTTCACACTGAGCCCCCTCAGCTGTTCCTCATCTGAATTGTGCCCCAGACCCTCCCCAGCTCCGTTACCAAAAGGTCCCCAGCACCCCTAGCAGAGTGACACTTCAGAGTTCAGCTCACTGCCCTGTCATTAGCTCCCTGATAAATTGTTCCAGTGTATCCTAGCAGAACATCCCACCTGCCTGCAGTGCAGATTCTGTTCTACCATTCAACCCATGCCGTCCATCCTCTGTGCTATGAAATACAGAAGGCAGCTGGTGCTGGAGCAGGTTTTGATATTTTAAATGAGAAATTAAAGAGGAATGCCCCATCCCGTCCCTGTGCAAACTCAGAGATGTCAATGTTTGTTTGACTGTAACTGTCCTGTCTCGGGAAGTAAATTTTGGCAGATATAACTATAATTCTGTCATGAGCTGCACTGCCAGAATAGCGCTTTTCGTCTGTACTGTCAGTTTATTGTCAGTAAATTACACTATTTGAAAGTGTTTTGAAAGAGATCCTTCTGAGGCTTCTTTTCACCATTAACTGTGTGTGGTATTTTATTTCAGATCCTAAAGATGTCAGTTGCTCCTGCACACCGTCCAGTGTAAGTGAATGCATTTTCTTTTTTTATTTTTGCCTCCTAAATACACACATTTATTAAGATAGTTCTGGAAATCAGATTGTCTGGGTGGCCCTTTGTGCCAGGCTGTTAAAACTGATCCTGTACTTGAGGCACTTCTGTGCTTCACTGGTAGACCAGGAACTTATTTTCTCTCGGAGCAAGTGAATCAAGAGGTGAATTAATTTGTTTTAAATAAAGTTTTGGAACAAATGATCTTTTGACTGTAAACCAAGTAAAAACTGTTTATCTTTTTTTTGTTTTTTCGTGAGTTTTCTTACTTTTCTTCAGTCTTCCAGAGCATCTTCCTAGCGTGTTTTGTGTGCTCAGAATTAAGTATTGTAGAAAGTTGTGTCAGTGGTGGAAAGACGTCCCTTGGAAATCCTGAGTTGCTGTGTGAGATGATGATTCCTTTTCTGCCTCGTGTAGCTGTGACCCAAGAGGAGGGAGACAATCCCAATGGAATTGGAGAAAAGTAAAGAGCAAGGAAAGGGAACAAAGAGAGCATTAGGAAGACCAGCTGTGTTTTAAATTCTCATAACAGAATGTCATTCCTGGCCCGGTTTTGTTCAGGATTGGGCTCACAGGTTGATCTTGTTTCATGTTCCCTGAGACTCTGATCTGTGTTTGTCCCTACTGCAGCCAAACTCTGGAGCATTTCCTGCTCCAGGCTCCCAGGAACCTTTGGGCAATCAGGTCTGCCACGTTTCCAAATATTTTTTTGGAATAGTAGAGGGGATTGGCAGAGCAGGCCGTGAGGTTTCCCATGCCTGAGGGCGAATCAGGGCTGTTGGTGAAGGTCCCAAGGGAATCCCACATGGAAATTGTCTGTACCTGTGGATACGTGTGACCTTTTCTTTGCAAATCTCATGGATTATACGGGGTTGATTACTGTTTTTTCACCACCTGATATTTTCAGATAGATGGAGTTTTACATTTTAAATGCTCTCAAATAGGGACTGAAGGCAACTTTTCTAGTCTGTGTCCTCTCTTCTTTACCAGTTAATGCCTTTTTTTTTTTTTTAATCTTCATATGAAGCACTTCTGATAAAACTTCTGAATGCTTTTAATGCTCTGTGGAACTCCTATTCTTAGTTTATTCCTGTGAGACAAAGTGGGCTCACACTATGCTCTAGTTTTCATTTATTTCTCTTTCATTTCTTAGAAATCACTTCTATAAAGTGTGAGAATATTTTAAGTGGCTCTCATTGCCTGCTGTTAAGAGTCCCATACTTCCTTAGCTTTTAGGTAGTTCAGAGCATCATTTTTACAGAACATCCAGTTAAGCCTTATGGAAGTAAATATTTGTTTGTTTCAAATACATTTTAACTGGAAAGCATAACTAAAGAGCTCTGCACAGTATGTTGCTCATATGCCTCAGTGAGCCGGTGTGGAAAATTCTGACATGGAATATCTATTTGCCATGATATTTTAAACAAAAATTGAGTATTTTAGGAGGCATTTCCCCCAGTTGCAGAAAAGGAGGAGCATTTCACTCAGTCTTCTCTAGTGCAGCAGCAAGGTCACTGCTCCAGGCTCACTCTCACTGTGTGGGATGCATTTGACCTTCTGTTTCCCTGGAAACCTCGCTCTCCAGAGCCAGAGGAATCGCTTCTTCCTTCTCTATTCCCATTTCACATCTGGAAATCTGGGAGGAGTGTATAACCGGGCTTTCCCACCTGCCCTGGACCCTTCTCAGATTGAGATTGCTTTGTCCTCAGGAGCTTTATGTCATTGGAACTGCTCAAATACTTCAGTCCTGGGTGGTCTGCAAGGATTCTAAACCCTTGTGGAAGGGGCTCACAGCTTCTGTTCACTGCAAGGAGGGTGGGTTTCTAAATAAGGAAATCATTAGATGAGAGTAGAAGTTCAAGATGTCCAGGTGTGGATGTGGTAATGACAGTTTCTGACTGCATAGAAAAGTGAGTGCTAATTGAAGGAAGGTTCATGTAGTAAAGGAGGGAAAAGAATATTTCATCTGTGTTGTACAGGGGTAGAATTTGACAGGCATCAAATGCTTGCTGTCCTTTTTTTGTTCAGTAATTTCAGTGACAATCTGAACAACCTTGTGTGCTTTTGCAAATAGTTAGAAATCTCTTTTTTGAGGCATTAAACGTACACACTTGCTGTTCTCATGAGGCTCAGGTCATTTTGGCCAGATGTCCTGGGTAGGTACAGGCACCTCTGCTGGCTGCTGCTAAAAACTGAATCTTGTTGTGGAAGAATGAGGCCAGTTAAATTTAAGCACCACTGAAATAAATGCTTGGCACGAGGGAAGGACTTCGGGTTTATATTAAGATGCAGAGATCAGGTTCCTCTCCGTGTGGCGTCGCTGTCTTGGATGAATTTGGTCTACTGTTTATTTGCAGCATGGTCGTGAGCCTAATATTTCTACAGAGTTTGTAGTGGTGAGTAATCTGATTTCACTGAGTTGTCCAAAACCACAGACGGAGAGTCGGGCACAGAGCCTTGAACGTGTGGTTCTTTCTCTTTATTCTCTGGTTTCCTGGCCTGGGCTTCGTTTGCCTGAATTCATCTTGGCTCTGCTTTACCCATCTGAAATTTGTTTCCAAATAAATACTTGAGGACAATAAAGTGCTTTTGAATGCTGGCATTGGAGGCTTAATCTTGACTTTCTGAAGGGCTGTGCCTATGACAAATGCGAGTGAGAAGTCATTGGGCTTTATTCAGAATTGCTGCACTTCCTTTATGAAAGTTAAAGAGGAGATTTAACCTTTTTTTTTCCCCTTTGGGAAATGTGATTTAGAGCTGGTTTTATTACTTCTCATCATTTCTTCCTGTGCCTTTTTTTCCTCCCTAGTTACATCATGTTCATACCAACTTGCCTTTGTGCTCTAGGAACTTCCTTTGTCTCGACTTTGCATTCCCAGAAAACTTGCCTCCCTTGAACTCCTGTTGCAAAGTGCTTGTGCATTTAAAAATTGCCAGGTTGCAATTTTTATCTCCTGAAAAATGAGGAAGAAGTCTTAAATATTAAATGTGCAGCCTCTCAGTCTAGTTCCTTTCCCTAGACATTTTCTCCTTACTACAGTAAATCTTATTTTTTGACAGTCAAATGAAAAAGTCATTCATTTTTCCTCTGCTGAGCTGCTGATTAAAAATGTAGATGACTTGTCTCTGGGTAATGGATTTTCTTCCTCGTGGATTATTGTAAATCACATTTTTGACAAGAGCCAGATTTTCTGTAAGATGAAACTTAAAAATCTGTTTTATCAGACCCTGGGGGCCTGAGTGTTGTTGGTTTATTTTGAGGAATGCATGTCCAAGGCTGCTTGTGCCTCAGCTCTGTACTGAGCAGCAGAAATACTACAATTCATCCTCAAAAGTGTTTTGCCTTCTTAGAAAGATTTGATTGATGAAGGGCAGTTGGTCTAAAAACTACTGAAATAATG